>PVIW01004470.1:0-79810 GCA_004026585.1 Noctilio leporinus
TTACCTCCTTAGTTAAGTTGATTCCTAGGTACTTTATTTTTCTTGTTGCTATGGTAAATGGGATTTGTTTTTTCACTTCTATTTCTGTTGTTTCATTATTGGTATACAAAAATGCTTTTGATTTCTGGATATTGACTTTATACCCAGCTATTTTGCTAAATTTGCTTATTAGGTCAAGTAAGTTTTTGGTGGAGCCAATTGGGTTTTGTATGTACACTATCATATCATCTGCAAATAATGACAGTTTGACTTTGTCCTTTCCAATTTGGATACCTTTGATTCCTTTTTTTTCTCTGATGGCTATAGCTAGAACTTCCAAGACAATGTTGAATAGAAGTGGAGAAAGTGGGCAGCCTTGTCTCGTTCCTGATCATAGGGGGAAAGCTTTCAGGTTTTGTCCATTAAGTATTATGTTGGCTTTAGGTTTCTCATAGATGACCTTTATGATGTTGAGGTATGCTCCCTCTATTCTCATTTTGCTGAGGGTTTTTATCATAAGTGGTTGCTGCACTTTATCAAATGCTTTTTCAGCATCTATTGTTATGATCATATGGTTTTTATCTTTCAATTTGTTGATGTGGTGTATTGCATTGATTGATTTACGAATGTTGTACCATCCTTGCATCGCTGGGATGAAGCCCACTTGATCATGGTCTATGATCTTTGTAATATACTGCTGAATCTGATAGGCCAATATTTTGTTGAGAATTTTAGCATCTATGTTCATTAGAGATATTGGCATGTAGCTTTCTTTCTTAGTTGGATCTTGCCCTGGTTTTGGGTTTAGAATAATATTGGCCTCATAGAACGAGGAAAATCCCTCTTCCTGATTTTTTTTTTTTTTTTTTTGGTATAGTTTGAGGAGGATAGGAGTTAGTTCTTCTTTAAATGTTTGGTAAAATTCACCTGTGTAGCTATCTGGTCCTGGGCTTTTGTGCTTTTGGAGATTTTGGATTACTTCTTTAATTTCCCTAGTTGTTATTGGCCTATTCAGGCTTTCTGCTTCTTCTGGGTTCAGTTTTGGTAGATTATACCTTTCCAGAAATGTGTCCATTTCATCCAGGTTGTCATATTTTTTGTCATAGAGTTCTTTGCAGTAATTTCTTACAATCTTTTGTATTTCTGAGGTATCAGTTGTGATTTCTCCTCTTTCAGTTCTGATTCTGTTTATTTGGGTCTTCTCTCTCTTTTTCTTGATGAGTCTAGATAAGGGCTTGTCAATTTTGTTTATTTTTTCAAAGAACCAGCTCCTGGACCTGTAGATTCTTCAAATTGTAGTTTGAATCTCTGAGTTATTTAGTTCTGCTCTGATCTTGATGATTTCCTTCCTTCTACTTGCTCTGGGCTTTGTTTGTTGTTGCTCCTCTAGTTCTTGCAGCTTTGTGGTTAGGTTGTTTTTATAAACTTCTTGTAACCTTTTTTGGAAGGCCTGTATTGCTATAAATTTCCCCCTGATAACTGCCTTTGCTGTAGGATAATAATTTCTTATTTGCAATAATAGCATGATCCTTATTTCCATTGAACTCTACCTGTAGAAAATCGAACATTTCTATTTTTCACCAACTTTTGTGCATCAATACCTAAATACTTTCTATGATTATGTGGTTTGTCTTTTTCATGCTCTGTACATCCTTGTGGGTTTTCACTGAAAGAGCCTTTAATCCATATTATTAGTAACACTCTAATTCATGTAAATCAGGCATATTTCTGTCAAATGAAGTCCAGCATCCTCTCCCTAAACAGTGTCAAGTCACTTCCAGATTAATGGGTTATTTTCCAACAACAATGCACTCCTGGAACCAGAGTCCATTATAGTACCTATAGCTGCTGTACCAATGAGCATGGATAATGGAAGCTGATCAATTTCTGAGATTTATTAATGCAAAAAAATGTATTAAATTAAATAGTGATGAACAGATCTCTATTAAAAGAAATAAAGTGTGTCCTCCCAAAATATTTTAAAAATACATATTAAGGTAACTAAAAGATAACCCTATGCAGAAAATATATTTCTAAACCATAGAACTGATGGAAGAATGAGTGTATTTTATGTTAAGAATATTATATGTTGTGTGGGAAGCCTAGCAACCTTTTACAACTGTAACCACCCCTAAAAACAGAGAGACTAAAAGTCAGAGTAGAATATCCTTTTCTAGTGAGCAAATCTATGGTAGGAGTTCTGCTCAGTTCCCTCCACCTGAATCCCACATCACTGAAAACACTAGACATAGAAAATAGGTCAATAAATCCCTTGCTGAAATAATTTCAACATATGAATATGCTGATTGTAGACACTTTTAAGTACTATTTTAAATTTCCTCTTTTTTTCCATGTGAAAACATGATTCCTTCTGATGCAACTACTTTAAAGTTTCAGCAAAGAGTCCTGGGCTTGTGTATTAAAAGAGATTATAGAGAACATAGTGGACACAATTACAAACATTCCAACATCAAGAATGAAAAATGGCACACCTGCCTTTGACTGGGAGGTAATTACTTTAAAAAAATGATGCCATAAATGTATCCAATATGATATTAAATATGGCTGTGCTTTATTTTTTAGTTTAACACTAAATAAATCTTATTTGTATATTAACTTATTATGTAAATTTAGAAATTGTAAATATACTAGAGTATTGGGCTCAGAACCTGCTTGAAATAATACTAATAAACCTGCTTAAATATGTGCAAAAGATGCATGAGAATTTAAATTTGTCACAAACCCATCTGTTCCAACGTTTCTTCTTATGCTTGCAAAGGTGAAGCCATCTTTTTAACAAATTTCAATTTATTTCATAAACTTGATGATCCTCTATCCATGACTTACATAACCATAAAACTTGGTGTGGATGTCCAGGCCAATGAAAAACACACACACCAAGGGGACATTCAGCACTGATTCTGGGAGGAATAGGAAAGGCCTTTCACTAAATAAGGCATGCTTTGATAAAGCCGGGAAAGGAAACAGGCTCAGAACTCTTATTTTTTGGAGATGCATGTTGTGATTCTGCTCAGTGTCTTGTGTAGTTTCACTCTTCCAGTGAAATGTAGAGAGGAGACCCAGCCTTTCTAACCAGAATTCACCATGTGGGGCAGATGGAGAAGAGGATGAAAGGAGACTTTATTTGTCAGACGTCAAACATAAAACTAAACAGAGTCTGACTACTTATTCCACCTAACATCTATTTAAAATCTACAAAAATAGAGATAGACAATCACTGCTTCCATAGAAAAGGAGAGGAATAATTATAAGTAATCAAATGATGATAATGATGGGTTTGGTGGTTGTTTTGTTGGTAATGATGTTGTAATTAGATAGGGGTCTTGTTCCAACATCAAGAAGAAAAACTGTACCCTCTCCAAGGTCTTCAGCTTCTTGGAAAGTCTCAGGTCAACTTACAGGTTGAGCTTTGTGATTTTAATCTTGCTGTGTCATCTAACGAGACAGTACCTGACTTCTTTCATTAAAGTGTCATAGTGTGTGGACAACCATTATGTATACAGAAAACAGTAAGAGTTCTTATAAAAAAATGTAATGATGATCATGATGGTGATAATGGATATGGTGATGAGGTTGGTGACAGAGATAATGATGATGATAGTTACGCTTTACATGATGGTAATTATAACAATGTTGATAATGATGGTGATGATGATGATGATGGACTGAGTCAAGGGTCCTGATGCAATGAAATTATGGCTCCTCATACAGAAGACACACCATCACAAGAGCTTCTCTAACACCTAATCCCCAGGACTTGTGAAATTGTACCAAATATAAAACAGATACTGTGGAAATATGAAGGTGGGTAACAAAGAATCCCCTTCCCATCTGTTTGCAATGATACATTACTATTTCCTTTGATTTCTACCCATGGAAACTTTAAACATTCTATTTTTAAGTAACTCCTGCCCATAAATATTTAGGTATTTTAGAAGATTATATAATCTGTCTCTATCATGTCCTGTGCTTCCTGGAAGAATATTTAAAACCATACTTTGAGTAACACTTTGGTCATTTAAATCAGGAATATTTGTCTCATATGGCTCCAACTAAGTCCAGTAACCTCCCCTTACCCAATTTCAAAGTCACTTCCAGAGTTGTGGGTAATTCTTCAGTAGCATCCACCCCTGGTACCAAAGTCTATGGCTGCTGTAATCAAATAACAAAGGCAATGAAAGCTTACAAATTTCTGGGTAGTTTTATATACCCAAAACAGGACCTATTAAAGAACTTAGTTATAAATTAGACTTGGCTTAGGCCCTGGCTGGTGGCACAGTGGATAAGGTGCCTGACTGTGAATCCAAAGGTCACCGGTTCGATTCCCCAGCCAAGGCACATAACCAGGTTGCAAGCCAGGCCTCCACCCAGGTTTGTAGCTGGAGGCAGGTGAAAGACAACCATACATTAATGTCTCACTCCATCTCTGCCTCTCTCCCTTCCCCTCTCTCTAAAAATAATAAATAATATATTTTAATTAGGCTTGGCTTAAATTGAATCAATTTTTCCCACCAAAAATTCCATTAAGGAAGTGAAAAGAAAATTATAAACATAACCTGTCTCATGCCTTGTACTTCCTTGTGGTTCCTCAGTGAAAACATCTATCACCCATACATTTAGTAATAATCTGCTCATGAAAATCAGACATATTTTTCTCATGTGACTAAAAAAAAGTTAACATCCTACTCTTACATGTCCCCAAAGTCCCTCCCAGATTTGTGGGTAATTTCCCAGCAACACTCAGCTCCTGGAACCAGAGCCTGTCTAGTCCCAATGGCTGCTGTAACTAATGATTATGGACAATGGAGGCTGGTAATTCTCTTTGACCTTTATTAAAATCAATAAAGGACCAATTAAAGATAGAGATGAATAGTTATTTATTAAATTAAAATTACTTATCACACAAACCATACAAATTTTTATTCATGGAATTGAAAGAGAAATCTAGTCAGAGAATATAATTCTAAGCACTATGCATGCTGGAAGATAGTGTTTACTATACAATAAGAACAAATTGTGTTTTGTGGAGAGCCCAGCAGTGTCTGGCCACAGGGACTATCTACAGAAACAGGACACAGGGAAGGTGGGAATGAAGGCTTCCTGTCACTGTTCAAATTCCCTTTCCTGTGAGCAAATCAGTGCTAGGAATTCTCATTATCTTCCCTCTGAACCCCAATATCACTGACAACACTAGCCTGAGAAAACAGGTCAGTAAATACCCTGTTAAAAATCATGTCAACATATCAAAATTCTGATGGTAGATATTCATATATGCTCTTTTTTTAAAGGTCTTATTTATTATTTTCAGAGAGAAGGGAAAGGAGATAGGCAAACAGGGAGAGAGACATCAATGTATGGTTGCCTTTCACCTCCCTCCAGCTATGGACCTGGGTGGAGACCTGGCCTGCAACCTGATTATGTGCCCTGTCTGGGAATCAAACCAGTCACCTTTGGGTTCTCAGGTTGGTGCCTTATCCACTGTGCCACCATCCAGGACCATATGTACTCTTTTAATTTTTCACATTTCCATATAAAAAGCATGACTGCTTCTGATGTAACTAGTTTGATGTTACAGCAATGTGCCCTGGATTTGTGTAACAAGAGATCACTGAGGGAGTAGTGAACACAATTACAAAATTGCCAAAATCAAGAATCAAGATGTCATACCTGCCTGAGATTTTGAGATAAAATCGATGTCACAAAATACAGAAAATATTATATTAAACGTGGTTGGGCTTTATTTTTCCCTATACTAAAATAAACATTATTGCATATTAAATTATGATATACATTTTTGAAAACTGTAAATATAGTATAGATAGATTTGGGCTTCAGTAACAGAAAATGCTAATAAACCAGTTTAAATCTGTGTGAAAAATGTAGAACTTAAAAGTTTCAAAGAGTCTTCTATCCACCATAGTTTTGTGTGCAATTTTCCCATAAAGCAAATGATCTGCTACTTCTGACTTATACAGTGAGTGAGTTCAAAGAAGGAACTGTCCCCAAAGGGACCCAGAATGACCAGACATCTTATCCTCAGTTGCTCTCACCTTATATGGGAAATGGTGCCCCGAATGCAAATTTCTCTACCAGCTCCAGGGTAAATCCTCCCCTGGGTTGTGGGGGCTCCCATCTCGCTCATCACACAGGGCTGAGTTCTCCGGAGAAGTCACAGCTGTGCTCTAGAAGATGAGGCTGCTGAGTCTCCTCCTGTGTTTGGTGACAGTGCCGCAAGGTGAGAGTCTCTTGTGTTTGACACAGGTTCTTTGTGATGAAGGTGACTGATTGTGACTGATGGACTGATGCTTTTTGTCTCCAGGTGTCCTGTCGCAGGTGCAGCTACAGGAGTCAGGCCCAGGACTGGTGAAGCCCTCGCAGACCCTCTCCCTCACCTGCGCTGTCTCTGGATTCTCCATCACCAGTAGTGGTTATAGCTGGAACTGGATCCGCCAGCCCCCAGGGAAGGGGCTGGAGTGGATCGGGCGCATAGTTCCTAATGGAAACACTTACTACAGTCCATCGCTCAAAAGCCGGACCTCCATCTCCAGAGACACATCCAAGAATGCGTTCTCCCTGCAGCTGAGCTCCGTGACTACCCAGGACACGGCTGTGTATTACTGCGCCAGACACAGTGAGGAGAAGTCAGCCTGAGGTCAGATGGAAACCTTCCTGGAGAAAACAGGAGGGCTGGGCTGCAGGGGACATTCAGAACACCAGGGGGAGCTCTGGAGCCAGCGATCCGAGCAGGCGTAGGTGGAGGCTCAGCCCCTAGTTTCTGTGTTAGTCTGAGGTTTGCTCTTCATCTGACTCTTGCCCCAGCATCTTCTCCTGAGTCAGGATTAGGACACTGACAGGAAAGACACCCTAGCCTCAAGTGGCAGTTCTGAGGGTCACATGCCATCAGCTAGCAGAGCCGTGGTCAGTCCTGATAGAGAAGAAAGAACCAGTGGTGGTGGTCATGGTCACAGTGCCCTGTGCACAGCACTGATGCTGAAGCTCCTGTGAAAACCCAGAGGGGATCCCACCCAAAGCATTTTCAGATGTTGAGTCTGATGATGCCCACACACCAAGAGATCAGACTGAGCTCAGTTCAGACATCATCAAGGTCTCAGGAGGGCTGCAAAGGCCTTTCCAACCCTGGTGAAGTGGCTTCCAAGAGCTGTACCAGGACCCTGGGTCAGGCTGTGCTGTAGTCAGAAAGTGAGAGTAATGGGTGGTTCTTGTGTTGGGCAGAGGATTTTGTAGACTGATATTCCCATGAAGGCAAAGGGGTGATCACCAAGGCTTTCTTGTCAGCTTGTCCAGATGAGGGCAGACATGCATGCAGGAGGGTGAAGCTATATAGTTCCCAGATGTCCATAATCAAATCCTGGGACTGCTGAGTGTCCCACAAAAGTGAAATAGAAAAGGAAATGGTGATATTCATGCAAACTGGGTTCACAGCAATCCACAATTATGAGCAAGCAATTAAGAACAGACCAGGAATTAGACAGGGTTCTTGATGGAACTTTTTTTTTTTTTTTAAATTTTATTGTTGTTGTATTACATCCATCCCCTTTTTGCTCCCCTCTGTCCCCCCACCCACCCACCCATTCCCCCCAAATTCAATCCCATCTGTTGTCCATGTCCATGGTTCCTTTATACTAGGTTCTTGTCTAAGCTGCTCCCCTTCTTTGCCTCTACTTCTCCCTGCCCCCTACCCCGTTCCCCTGACCACTGAAAGCCTATTCCTTGTATTCATACACTTGGTTCTGTTTTGCTTGTTGTTAGTTTTGCTCATTATTGTCCCGTAATGGGTGAGATCATATGATATTTGTCCTTCACTGACTGGCTTATTTCACTAAGCATAATACTCTCCAGTTCCATCCATGTTGTTGCAAAGGGTACAAGCCTAAACAGACAACTCACTGAGGAAGATATACAAAGGGCCCAGAGGCATATGAAAGAATGCTCAACATCACTAGTCATCAGAGAGATGCAAATTAAAACTGCATTAAGATACCACCTCACACCTGCCAGAATGGCAATCATCAACAAATCAACAAACAACAAGTGTTGGCGAGGATGTGGGGCAAAGGGAACCCTCATACACTGTTGGTGGGAATGCAGGCTGGTGCAGCCACTGTGGAAAACAGTATGGGGTTTCCTTAAAAAACTAAAAATGGAACTGCCTTTTGATCCAGCAATTCCACTACTCAGACTATACCCAAAGAATCTTGAAACACCAATTCATAAGAACCTATGCATACCTATGTTCATAGTGGCACTATTTACAATAGCCAAGTACTGGAAACAGCCTAAGTGCCCATCAGTGGATGATTGGATCAAAAAACTTTGGTACATATACACAATGGAATTCTATGTAGCAGAAAGAAAGAAGGAACTTGTACCCTTTGATGGAACATTTTCAATCTCAGTTTTCACTGTTAGAAATTTTCCTCATATTATCAAAGGTCGTGGATCAGCTGCCTATATCCAATTTTGCAGCTTCTGGGAAATTTGGGATAGATTAGACGTCCTGCACTGCATGTGTTCTCAAAGTTTGAAGTTTAATTTGCCCCATGAACTGTAAGGTGTGAATCCAGGGATGACTCTGGAGTTTTACTGCAGCCTTTGTTGTTAACACACACACTAAGGTTTCCCCATTAACTTTATCAGCTCTTTCCTCAGATTCCTCATTCAACAGATAAATCTCCCAGTGGTGGATATTGAAGATGACATTGAGGATCATGTGGGGAAAGACTGTCTGACTCTGTTGAGAGGGTAAAATATGTGGGTCATTGAGGCAGTTAATGTAGGGGTCCACCTATAGAGAATGGGCACCCGCATATTACCTTTGTATTTCTATGAGCCATTTTAAGTCAATGACCTAGATGAGGCAGATTACACTCCTTGAGACTCCTCTGTGACCTTCACATTACTCCCACTCCTTAATTCCCCTGAATCTCTCTTCCATCATGGTATCTTATTTCCTGAGAGCCCCAGATTAGGGAAATAATGCATTCCCCTATTCCAGGTCTACCCAGATGAAGCAGGTGTGACCCATAGGTGGACAGGTAACTGTCACACCCAGAGCCCCATCAGCCCTTCCTCCATCACAGAGGCTGTGTCTCTAACCCTCCATTTATCCTTGTCCTGTTGCTTCCACAATGGAGAGGAGACTATGACAAAGGACCATCAACCCACTATGGAAATTACTATTTGTCCTAACTCAGCACAGCCTCTGTGACAGGTGCTTCCTGTCAAGTTCATGTGATCACATGTTAACTACTTTCATCTGAGTTTTTTTGTACTCTGATTTGAGTCCCCTTCTTACCAATCAGAAAAATAGAAGAAAAAAAAATAAAAGATCTGTTTACAAGCAACTGAAGTCTTATGAAAACAAGAGAAATGGAATAGGAAACTTCAATAGCAAAATGTGCTCCATCCTCAACACAATATATTATCCTCTTTAGAAAGAAGAGATAAGAGAAAGATGCTAGAACACAGCTAAGCCTTGGATACACAATGCCCAGGGAAGCATGTCACTCTCAGAATCTGAGGTTGTGTGTTTCCACATCTGTGAGATGGGGGGTCATAGGCATGGAGACAGAGCTGAAAGGGATAGCTGGGGCAGGAGGAAGAGAATGGGGTGTGATTACTTAGTGGGCATAGAGTCATTTTGGGAAAGTGAGAGTTCCTGAATATAGATGGTGATGATGGTTGCACAAAAGTCACTCATTAGGTCCAGGTGAGAGTGGGAATGCTGCCCATGTGCTGGTAACAAGGGAGAAGGAGGACTTGGTGTCATTACTATGAAAACCAGTTGTGTGTGTGTGTGTGTGTGTGTGTGTGTGTGTGTGTGTGTGTATTTCATTTATTGAGCAACAGAATTAGGGCTACATACAGTGATACATTGATGGGACATACAAGCAGAGGAACCTGAGGACAGCAGAGTCCCCCAAACCCACCAAGAGCTTTTGGACTAAAGAGTGGCAGGTGATTCAGTGCATCAGATTGCTCCAGGGAAGGCACTCCCTGAAGAAATGCAGGTTTAATAAGGCCAGTTCTCTGTATCCTGAGATGTTTAAACTTACGGTTTCACAGAAGATGCATCCTGAACTCAGAGTGCTGCCTTTCACTCTGCACTGAGAGGTCTATGCTCTCTGATGGAAGACAAAATCCTCCCCTGTGGGGTACATGCTGGGCAGCTGGGGATGCATGGGACCCATAATCTCAGGGCTGCTGCACCAGGAACAGGTGCAGAGAGAGCTAGATAGGGTTTTCTTCTGAGGTCCTGGGTGTTCTTACTTTCATAAAAAACAGGTAAAATAAAGTTTGGACACAAGGTGTCTGTAAACATCATATTCTATCACAGACTTACAAACACAATAACATGAGAGCAGAAAAGCCAATGAGGATATTGCTAGGGCTACTTTATACCTGGACGATGAGGAGCTAGAGACAATGATCGCCTTTTCAATTTCTTCAGTTCTGCATTTTGGAGACACACTGACCCTAGGAATAAGACCTTTAAGTACTGAAGCAAAGAATTGGTCCAAGTGCTCTATGTGTTGCTCAATCCTATGTTTTCAATGAGGAGCATGTCCTGTAGAGGACTATTTCACAGATGCCATATCTGCAAAAATGTCAGGGACCTTGCAGGGGACACATATGCTACAACACTGATTAGGACTTGGAACCTCAAACTCCCTCTGAGCATGCTACCTATGTTCTCTCTCTGCCCTCAGATGGGGCCAATATCCAACTATGAAGTACCATGGTTGATGAATATGCAAATGAGAATAGGTGGACTAGGTTAAATGTTGGTCTGCTTGTGCCCTAAGAGCATCAGCCACAGCCACACCTTCCCCTAGAGAGTACCTGATGGTACAGCCCCTCACTGTGGTCTGGAGCTGGAGAGCCCTTTTTCTGGTGGCAGTAGCTATGGTAAAGGGGCTCCCCAGTCCCTGGGTTCAGGAGGAGACCAGGGAGAGTCAAGGGCCTATTACACCCATTCTTGTCTACTCTCCACAGGCATCCACATACATGGGCAGCTGCTACAGTCTGGGACCAAGCTGAGAAAGCCTGGGACCTCAGTGAAAGTCTCCTGCAAGACTTCTGAATATACCTTCACCAGCCATGGTATCAACAGGATGTGACAGGCTTCAGGATAGCACATGCAGCATCTTGGCAGGATCAACACAGACATAGGGAATCCACCCTATGCCCAGAGCTTGTAAAAATAGTTTGCCTTTTAATGGACACCCTGTCGGCATTGCTTGTCTGCAGATCAATGACCCACAGTCAGAGCACAAGGCCAGGTATTACTGCTATGCAAGAGGCACAGTGTGATGTCCTATATCCTAAGTGTGTCACAGACCCTGAGAGACAAGGCAGCTGTCCTGGGCTGAGGGGATTAAAGGGCTGTGGACCTCTTGATTTCCTCACACACAGTCTATTCCTGAGACCAGGACTGATGCAGCCACCAGCACATGAGAAACTCAGGGAAGAGAGAACCAAGATGGCGGAGGAGTAAGTGAAGGTACACCAAGACCAATCTGAAGTTACAATTGAATTGGGATGAAACCATCCAGAATAACCAACAGAACAGCACTTGGAGAGAAGCCTTGTAACTACGGACCAAACAGATGAGGCCTCTTCTTCACAATGTAACTGGGAAGAAATATGGGGATGTGAGAGGGCTGGCTGGGCTCCTGCTGATGGCAGTTGAAGGGACAGAGAAACATCTCTGCAGTCAGGGGTTCCAAATGAAGAGGGTGGGTTCTAAACCCCCATCTGGGCTTCCCAGCTTACAGCAATAAAGCTGAGAATAAAACAGCATCCAGTTGTGAATAGCAAAAATCTGCCAGACTATGCTGGCTTGAAAGAGACAAAGAAATCTCACAGGGACCATGCTAAATAAATAAATAAATAGTTACTGACTTACACTGGGCACCAGCAAAGGGAGAACACATTGGTCTAGAGACACTTAAATAAAGTTTTGGATATGGCTTTAAGGAGAGAAATGAAGAAGCAGCCCACAACATCCCAGTGCCAACCCATCTACATACAGCAGGTAGAACATTCTGCTCCAATTTGTGGTAGCCTGAAAGAATGTCATAGCCACCCCCACAGGAATTAATACTCACTGTCCAGGTGTACCTCTGCCTGACTGCTGATCACAGACTGATTGAAGGAGACAGACAAAGACAGTGGATCTCCAAAAGGCTGACTAGGCCCAGATCAAGACAACAGCTGATGTCAAGAGGGGCTGATCCCAGAAGTAAGGAAAGTGCAACTCGGCTCTGGCTGGTGGCACAGAGGATAAAAGGCCTGCCTGAGAACCCAAATGTCACTGTTTCAATTCCCCAGTCACAGTACATAACAAGGTTGCAAGCCAGGTATCCAGCCAGGTCTGAAGCTGTTGTCAGGTGAAAAAGGCAACCATACATTGATGTGTCTTTCGCTCTCTGCCTCTTTCCCTATCCCTATCATTAAAAATAATAAATAAAATATTTTCAAAAGAGTACATATGAATGTCTACCATCAGAATTTTGATATGTTGACATGATTATATTTTATTATTTTTTAAATTTATTTAATACTTTTAGGGGGGGGGGAGGGAGAGAGGCAGAGAGGCAGAGAGACATCAATGTATGGTTGTCTTTCACCTGCCTCCAGGCAAAAACCTGGCAGGAGACTTGGCTTGCAACCTGGTTATGTTGCCCTGGCTGGGAATCAAACCAGCGACATCTGGGTTCACATGGCCAGCACCTTATCCACTGTACAAACTTCCAGGGCTTGTTGACACAATTTTAAAAGGCTCCTGAATGACTGACTGTTGCTGATAGTGGGGCCTGGAGGCCAGGAATGGGCTCATTGGGCTTCTGGAAGCCACTTTCCTCGTCTAGGGCCATAGCACATTGAACCTACAGGATCTCCTCATATTATAGACAGCTAAACAAGGTTGGGCCTGGTTAGTTTGTGAATGGGAGATGGCATGAGATGAGCAGGTGCTGTAGGCTTTTGAGAAATTCTTATTTTGGGACCTCTCTGCTACCCTCTCCACCAACACCACCTTGGTAGCCACTGCTGCCGCTTCCTCCTACTAGGTTGTCTTCATCTTGCTCAGAGCGGTACCACCTGCCCAGGAGAATGATCAGGCATTCCCCACTGATTCTGGCACCATAGAGGGGACCCCGCGGGTTACTATGGGGATGGGAATCTGGCAGCCAAAGGGCACCCATTGAGTTGGAAGTGGGCTGGTGTCTTCCAGCACCACACGCGAGAGCGGAGGCACACAACCATGCTTAGAAAACCCAGAGGAGGCCCCAAGAAAAGGGAGAGGGAAGCTGCCTCACAACACCCCCATCTCGGAAGCCCAGGAAGATTGCAGACCTATTCTCCACCCAATCTCTTGAGGAAGAGGCTTGAGCACAGCGGGCAACTGCCACATCCTTCCAGTCTGGCCTTGAGGCCCAGGCTACACCAGGCCCTCAGCCAGAAGCCTGCTACCTGACCTTGCCACTACTGTCTGAATCCTTTCCATTGAGCCAGGACATGCCTCAGCCTCTTTACAGCTATGGAGGGAGGGCACATCTCCACCAAAACCACCAACACAAGAGGTGCACTCACCACACGCTTTCATGGCCAGCCCTTTCTCACCCGACCTTTGGAACCTGGGGGGGTGGCAGTAGACACCTATGGAGTGCTCAGGGGCACAGTCACAGACAGGGGCTGGGCAGCTAACACCTGATTACCTAAGGCCCATGAGAGGGTAGGGGGGACTTGAAGCCAGGGAGGGCCTCCTAAGGCCACATTCCCCTTCTACAGTCACACCCCTTGAAGGAACCCAAACTCCTGGGATCTCAGAGGCTAAGCAGGGTCTGGCCAGGTGAGTATTTGGATGGGACTCGGCCTGGGAATGACTAGTGCTGTAGGCTTTTGACCACCAGTTTCCTCCTCAGCCACAACCATTACAACCACCACCACTACCACCACCACCACCACCATCACCACCACCACCACCACCACCACAGGCTCAGTGGTCTCTACCACTGCTCCCAAACACCGTCTCAACCAGTGCCTTCATGCTCTTGCACAGTGCGGAAGCGCCTACCCAGGAGGGTGACCAGCCCGTCTCCACTCCCCTAGGCTCTGTGGAGGGCATCCTGTGGGCTCCAACAGAGGTCCATGAAGACTCGGGTCACCCCTTGTGTGGGGGCTTGTGTCAGTTGCCTTGAAGCCCCAGAAACAGGGACATGGAAGCCCTCTCAGTACAGCCCCAACATAAGACACAGGGTGTTTTCCCAACTCATGTCACACCTGCCTGCAAAGCGATGGCCACACACTCCTTAGAGCTGAGGGGCCCTGGAAGGCCTCTGCAGCCCTTTCAGCATCCTCTGTGCTGGACTCCCTGAGGTATTGTAGCGGGACAGGGGCTCTATCCTCACCATTTTGGCAGGGCAGGTTCTTGTCTTCTACTACCTGGGCTGGGAACTTCAACTTGGAAAGTGGTGCCCTGGTCCTCCCATTGGAACCTCATGGTGGTGTGGGGGCAGGGGAAAGGGACCCCCAGGAGGCCTCACGGAGAGCCTCCCACACAGGTGTGGGCATGTCCCACTGGCTACATCACCGCCACCAAGGCGACTGGTGAGGTGTTGGGCCCAAGCAGCCTGCAGGATCTCTCTGGGCCTCTTTCCTGAAGGAGTCCACATCCAGAGGTGCCATAGTGGCTCTGAAAGCTACAGCAGCCCCACCTCTTGGGGAACAGCTGGGCTACAACACAGTCCTCTGGGGGCTGTGCATCAGCTGCACCTTCTCAGGCTGGAAAGAAAGGTGGCACCCAAACCTATCACATGGTGCTCACCTCCTACCTTAGCTCAGCTGCTTTCTACCTCTGAGCTGGATGAAGTGGTCAGAATTGGGGATATTGACTTGTCACAGGTCATGCCTGGTGGGGATCCTCAGAACTGCAGCTAAGGCTCCAAGCAACATGGCTTCCCAATTGCACGACCTCACAGCTGCACCCATGCATGTTTGCTGCTGGCTTGCCCCTGGCCATGCCACTGGTGAAAACTCTGTGGCTTCACTTGAAACATCAGTGCAAGTGCCTGGCCAGCTGAGATCTGTTCACAACAGCAACAACAGCAGCAACAACATCAGCATCAGCATCAGACAAAGACCTGGTAGCCTCTAAGTTCATTCCCTTCAGGGACAGGAATGAGTTCACCATCCATATACCCGGTGTAGGGAAGGCACCCATGCAGGCTGACCTGCGCTAACAGCCAGCCCTGTGCAGGGGAGAGCATCCATCAGCCATCCAGGATCAGGGGAAGCAGATGACTTGGAATGGCAGTAGCTCCATAGCAGCCCATGGCACCCATGTGGCCCCAAACCAGGGGCTGAATTGGATGAAGGCTTGCCCAAGACCCAAAGGATTGACCATTCCCCATGTTGAGAACCAGGTTCAGCACTTTGAAGGTCTGTGGCCACCTTCAAGGGAACTATGCATTTCCTGGGCACCCAGGGACACGTCTATTCCCCTGGGGGAGATGACTCCTTTCAATCCATGGATGCTGACTCAAAGTACCTAACTGGGTCCCCTAGCCCTTATTCTGCTGAGCCTGTTTTCACAAGCTGTTTGCTTAGGCTGGGCATTCTTTGGACCAGTTGACTGCCCTCTCGAAAGTAGGTTTCCTGGATCAAAGGTGTCAAGGGGACCTCCTTTGGAAGTTGACTACTTTTCTGTTTCTTGGAAACTCAGAGGGACATGAGCCACTGCCTGACGTGTGAAGCAGGAGGGAATTTCTTCTAAACAAGTGGCAAATGAGCTAGCAAGAATTAGCTCAGGATACAAGGAAGGGGAAGTAAGAGGCTAGCAAGAGAGTTGGGTGGTGCTACTTTCCTAGTCCTTTCTGCATCTGTCCTCCAAAACACTTTCCCAGCCCTGCTGGTGAGGCACAGTGGAGTGAGTGCAGGCCTGCAGACTTGAAGGTCACCAGTTGGCTTCCCAGTCAGGGCGCATGCCTGGTTTGTGAGACAGGACCCCAGTTAGGGGTGTACCAAAGGCCACCAGCACATGATTCTCTCCCTCTCTTTCCACTAGATTAGAAAGACCACATCCTCCCCATCCACTGCTCTGAAGTCTCTCTCAGCCTTGGCTATTTTTCAATACTCACAAGCTGCCCAGCCCCTGTCCGCTCCTGCTCTATCTGGATGCTTCCCTCAGCTACCAGGGTGCCAAAAAGACCCCCATTCGCAGTCTCCTTTCCCAATCAGAGGGGCACATGTTCAGCAGGCCCAGTAGAAAGCTGGACGGCAAAGTCTCCTCTCAGGGTCACCACCACAGCCCATTGTAAGCCTACAGTCATGGGTCAAAACTGTTTTCCTGACTTTCAAGAGAACCTAGAAATGGATGAAAAGGAAATCCTCTCAAGTTTCATAAGCCTACCACAAAACAAACAGGAGATTCTAGGTGAGCCAAAATGAAATAGGTCAATAATCTCCGATGTTCCCCTATATTATGATGTTTGTTTTTCTTTTCCTCTTCCCACCACCTTTCACCATGCCCACGTCCTGCCATTCATTTCTGACATTTCTCCAATCAGGTTTCTTAGTGCAGATTCCCTTTAGCCACACTCCGCAGAAAGAGCTGTTCCTCAAGTCCCCACAGCTCAATTGTCATCTCCCCAAATCCAGTTGGAGCTCCTTGGGCACAAAGACCCAAGGATTGATTGTGTGTCAAATGTTTAGCACCGTTTCCAGCTTGGCGAGTGGACTTGGAAAAAGACTGTTGCAGAAACGATTGGCTGATCTCCTTACTATGAGCCCAATGCCCCAGAGGAACTGGAAATCAAAGACTGGGGCCTTGAAAAACTTGGCCAAGGCTCACCATTCCTTTAATTGATGCATCGGCTTCAGTGTTCAAGCCACATTCCTGTCTTACACAGCGTGTGAGCTTCAATCCCCACAATTCTTACACTTGGCAACATTTCACTCCTTCAAAGGAAACTTTGGACATCATTCTAGTTCATCAATTCCAAATGTCATCACTCTACATGCTTCACATGTACAGTCAAGCATTGACTTGAAAATTCCCTGAGTGTCAAAGGAAATGGCTCATGTTCATTCACTGGGTACCTTAGTGAACCCTGCAGGGCTTCCTTCAGAATCTACCGGCTTTGAATTTTCAAAAATAATTTCATGTGCAGGGGACATCTATCTGGCCAGAACTATCTTCTCTTCTATTAGCCTCCAAGCCAGGCTCATCCCTACGGCAGCGATTTGCAATGTTTTTCACCATTCGTTCATTACTGAAATGTTGGGGCATGCCTAAAACCACATCATTTGTCAATCTGAACAAAAAGTAAAAAGACAAAACAAAAACAAACAAACAAACAAACAAACAAAAAACAAAACTAGAAAACAAAACAAAAAGAAAACAACTATAATTTCGATCCATTCACATGGAACAGTTATTTTTGCATTGGCTCTTGGCATTAAAAAAAAAATGAATATTTTTGACAATCTAAGGGAAAAGATAACTGTCGGTTACCCTGGCTAAATAGTCAGGTATGGAATGTTGGAAAACGTCTTGGCACAATATTCAAATCTGGTGGGAAATCTCTGGAATTTCAGCTTGTTGTCTTCTGAGTCCCCTCCACACTAGACTGAATTGACACCCTGTCCCATGCCTCCTTGTTGTGAATGGCCTAAACCATCCAGGAGGGTAGGCTCTGTGAAAATGACAGCAGGGAGCTTTGTGTACTTGTAAGGAGGTGGTGACATCAGCAGACATCCAGCCCACCAACGCCCTGCCTAACCACATCTCTGTTTTGAAAAAGGGAAATGTGAGGGACCCGGAGCAGCTCTGCTTTGGTTCACTTCCTGCCTAAAGGAAACCAGCTGAATAAAACAAACAAACAAACAAACAAACAAACAAACAAACAAATAACAGAGAGAGAGAGAGAAAGGAATAGGAATTCTTATGGACAGAAGATGGGTACCGCTAGGTTGTGTTAGAAGATAGCTAGCCCAGAAGGCTTCAACTTGTGCCTGGTTTAGTCCTCCATTCCAGTGGCATGTTGTCACTTTCAGGATGGCACTTGCTTTCAAGTGTCATAGCTCATGCCCAAAGTGGTTTTGTCCACCTGAGGTCCTAGAGTGGAGACCTTTTCTGTGAGGGGAGAAGAGGAGATGTTACTGTGTTGTGTAGAGAATGAAGACATGTATGGGCTAAAGAAATGAGTTCTAGTCTGGTCTAAGAAAGAAGAAAATGAAAGCAAGAAGGAGAGAAGGAAAGACATTACAGTTGAAACAGCAAGAGATAGAGACAGAGAGAGGGACAGCTAGCAAAACAGGTCAGGTGGAGCAGGGAAGCCCGCAGGCGGAGGCTGTAGGAGCTGACCCTGAGGACCTCGCTGTGGCTGAGGGTGTGGCCTGGAGGCCAGGCAAGGGCTCTTGAGGCTGCTGGAAGCCTACTTCCCCCTTTAGGGCCATAGCCCCCTGAACGTGCAGGATATTTCCTCATGCCCTAGACAGCTAAACAGGGTCGGACCTGGTTAGTTTGTGGATGAGAGATGGCATGAGAGGAGGCGGTGCTGTAGGCTTGGGTGGAACTGTCATTTTGGGGCCCCGCCTTGGTAGCCTCTGCTGCCTCCTCCTCCTGCTAGGGTGCCTCCACCTTCTTGCTCAGAGCCGAAACCCCTGCCCAGGAGAAGGAGCTGACACTGGCACTGCGGAGGGTACCCCGCGGGCTACTCTGGGGAGCCCGGCAGCCACAGGGCACCCGTGGAGGATGGAAGTTGGCTGGTGTCTCCCAGCCCCACAGGCCAGGGTGTAGGTCCGCAGCCCTGTTTAGGTAACCCAGAGGCAGCCCTGGGAATTGGAGAGGGAAGCTCGGTCACAACGCCCTGAACCCGGAGGCCCAGGGAGACTGGCGAATGGCTCTCGCCCCGCCTCTTGAGGGAGGGGCAGGGCCGCGGTGGGCAACTGACTCCCCTTCCTTGCAGTCTTGCCTTGAGGCGCTCTCTGCCGCGGGCCCTCAGCCAGCAGCCGCGTGCCTGACCTTGCAGCCGCCTTCGGAATCCCTTCCCTTTGGCCAGGGCAAGCCCCGACCCCTCCTCAGCTCTGGAGGGAGGGCGCGTCACCACGACCACGGCCTCCGCCCCAGGGCGTGCCCTCGCCCCGCCCTTGCGCGCCCCGCTCTTGGGAACCTGGGGAGGTGTCCGAGGGCACCATTGGAGGGCTCAGGGGCAGCGTTACAGACAGGGGTGGGGCAGCCAACGCCTGTCCACCTGAGGCCCGCCTGAGGGGAGGGGGGACCTGAAGCCAGTCAGGGCCTCCTGAGGAGGCCACTTTCCCCTTCTACAGCCACACCCCTTGAATGCACCCAAACTCCTGGGATCTCACAAGCTAAGCAGGAGCCGGCCAGGTGAGTACTCAGATGGGACTTGGCCTGGGAATGACGGGTGCTGTAGGTTTTTGCCCAGCAGCTTCCTCCGCTGCGGCCACCGCCACCACCACCGCCAACCTAGCCGCCTCTGCTGCTTCTCCCCAACCCTGGCTCAACGGGTGCCTTCATTTTCTTGCTTGGTGCCAAAGCTCCTGCCCAGGATGGTGACCAGCACCTCTGCACTCCCCCAGGTTTGCGCAGGGCATCCCGTGGGATTCCACGTGGTCCACGTGCCTGGGGTCACCCCTTGAGTGGGGGATTGTGTCAGGTGTCTTGGAGCCCCAGAGAGACATGGAAGCCCCCTCAGCATGGCCCCACCTTATGGCCCAGGGTGTTTCCCCAGCTCCTGTCACACCTGCCTGCAAAGTGCTGGCCCCACACTCCTTGGGGCTGAGGGGCCCTGGAAGGCCTCTGCAGCCCCTTCAGCACCATCTTGGCCTGCCTGCTCAAGCTCTTGAAGCGGGGCAGGGGCTCCATCCTCCCAATTTGGGCAGGACAGGTACTTGTCTTCTACTACCTGGGCTGGGAAGTTCAACTTGGACAGTGGTGCCCTGGTCCTGCCCATTGCAACCTCATGGTGGTGTGGGGGCAGGGCCAGGGACCTCTGGAGTCCTCACGGAGTGCCTTCTACACATGTGTGGCCATGTGCAACTGGCTACAGCACCGCCAACAAGGCGACTGGTGAGGTGTTGGACCAAAGCAGCCTGCTAGATCTCTCTGGGCCTCTTTTCCGGGTTTGTCCACCTCCAGAGGTGCTATAGTGGCTCTGAAAGCTACAGCATCCCCACCTCTGGAGGAACCAGTGCCTGGGCTACATATACACATTCCTCTTGGGGTTGTGCATCAGCTGTACCTTCTCAGGCTGGAAAGGCAGCACCCGAACCCATTCCACTGTGCTCACCTCCTACCTTAGCTCAGCTGCTTTCTGCCTCTGGGCTGGATGAAGTGGGCAGAAGGGATGTTGAGTTGTCATAGGTCATGGCTGGTGGGGATCATCAGCCTTGCAGAGAAGGTTCCAAGGAACATGGCTTCCAAATTGCACGACCTCCTAGCTGCACCCATGTGTGTTTGCTGCTGGCTTAGCCCTGGCAATGCCACTGGTGAAAACTCTGTGGCTCCTCTGGAAACATCGGTGCAAGTGGCTGGCCATCTGAGATTTGTTGAAAACAACAACATATAGGTTATCAGACAAAGATCCGATAATCTTTAAGATCATGCCTCTGGCACTCGCTGGTATGGCTCAGTGTATTGAGCACCAGACTTTAAACAAAAGGATTGCTGGTTAGGTTTCCAATCAGAGCACATGCCTGGATTTCAGGCCGGATTCCTGTTTAGGGGAGCACAGAGGCAACTACACATTGATGTTTCTCTCCCTGTTTCTCCCTTCCTTTTCCTCTCTCTAAAAATAAGTAAATAACATATATATATATATATTTTAATTTTATGGTTGTTGTATTACATCCATCCCTTTTTTACTCCCCTCTGTCCCCCTCCCCACCCACCCTTTCCCCCCAAAGTCAATCCCACCTGTTGTCCATGTCCATGAGTAAATAACATATTTTAAAAAGTAATACCTCTGGGTGACTTTAATGAGTTCACCTTCCATTTTTTATGTGCAGCCATCCCTCTGAAGTGGAGGGTATCCATAAGCCATTCAGGGTCAGGTGAAGTGGAGGACTTCAAGGACAATAGCTCTGTACCAGCCAATTTCATTCCTTTCACCCCAAACCAGGTGCTCAACTGGATGAAACTTGCCTAAAACCCAAGGGATTGAACATTACCTATTTTGAGAACCAGCTTCAACACCTTTGTCTGTAGCCACCTTCAAGGGAGCTGCAAATATTTTGGCCACCCAGAGACGCATCTATTCCCCTGTGAGTAATGACTATATTCAGTTTATGCATGTGGAGTCAATTGACCTATTTGGGTCCCCAAGCCCTTCTTCTGCTGAACCTGTTTCACAAGCTTTTTACTCAGGCTTTGCATGATTTGGACCAGTTTACTGACCTCTGGAAAGTAAGTTTCATCTATCAAAGGCCTCAGTGGACCTTCTTTGGAAGTTGACTGCTTTTCTGTTTCTTGACAGCTCTGATGGACCTGAGCCTCTAATAGAGATGTGAAGCAGAGTGGAATTTCTTCTCAGGAAGTGACAAATTAGCTAGCTAGAATAAGCTCTGTATACATGGAAAGGGAAGAAGCAGGCTAGCAAGAGTTCCTTTCTTAGTCCTTGGAAATCTGTCCTCCAAAAAACTATCCTGGTCCTGCTGGTTTGGCTCCTTGGATTTAGTCCAGACCTGCAGACTTAAAGGTCACTGGCTTCCCAGTCAGGGCACATGCCTCATTTGTTTGCTGGGAACTCTGGTTAGGAATGCATCAGTGCCCACCAACAGATGTTTCTTTTTTCTTTCAAATGCATCCTCCCCTTCCCCTGCCCTGTAGTCTCTGTCAGTCTTGGCTCTTCTTCATCACCGACAAGCTGCCCTCAGTTCCCTTCCAGCCACGCTCCATCCATATGCTTCCCTGAACTGCCAGAATGTCAAAAGAGCCTGACTCTGAGTCTCCCTTCCCAATTGGAGGGGCAGATGATCAGCAAGTCAGATGTAAAACTGGCAGGTGATGTCTTTCTCAAGGTCACAACCACAGCCCATTGTCTGCTTACAGTCATATTTGAGAACTCTTCTCCTGAATTTCAAGAGAACCTAAAAATAGGTGAAAGTAAAATCTCTTAATTTTCTTATGCCAACAACAAAACAAACTGAAAAAATCTAGGTGAGTCACAAAAACAAAACAAAACAAAACAAAACAAACAAACAAAAAAAAAAAAAACACAAAACAAAATAGGTTTATAATTTCCCCTGTTCTCCTATTTTTTCCTGCAATCTCTCTTATGCCCCTCTTTTTTTTCTTTTTAATTTCCACAATCTTTCACAATCCCCATAACCTGCCATTCATTTCTGACACTTTTCAAGTCCAGTTTCTGTGCAAGGATTCCTTTCCCCCACACTCCCCAGGAACATCTATTACTCAAGTCCCCACTGCCTACCTTTCATCTCCCCAACTCAAGTAGGAGTTCCTTGGGGAAAAAGACCATGTGTTTTATCTTTGTGTTTGAAATGCTTAGCACTATTTCCTGCACAGAGAGTGGACTCAGAAAATGACTGTTGAATAAATGATTGGCTTATCTCTTTAGAACGACCTGACTGAACCAAAGGAACTGGAAATCAAAGACTGGTGCCTTGAATAATTTGGCAAAGGCTCACCATTCATTTAATTGATCTATCTGCTTCATTGTTCAAGTGACATTCCTATCATGTCACGTATAGGATGTTATGCTGCACAAGAACTTCAATCCCCTCTCTTCTGCTAACATTTAGCTCCTTCAAAAAAATCTTTGGACATCATCCTATCTCATTGATTCAAAAAGTCATTATTCTACATGCTTAACATTTTGGAACACAGTCAAGCCTTGAGTTCAAAATTCTCTGAGTATCAAAGGAAATGGATAATGTTCATTCAATGGACCTATTAGCAAACCTACAGTCTTTTATTCAGAATGTAACAGCTTTGAATTTTCAAAAATAATTGTATTTGAATGGGACATCTATCTCGAAACAACTGTTTTATTTTATTAGCCTCAAACCAGGCTCAACCCTAAGGCAGCAATTTTCAATGTTTTTCAACTTTCATTAAGTACTAAAATTTTGTGGCACACCAAAACCACATATGTTGCCAATCTGACAGAAAATTAAATAAATAAATAAATAAATAAAAGTGTAATTTGGATCCATTCACACCGAGTGGTTATAGTTTCATTGTCCTTTGATATTTTTTTTATATTTCACATTTTTAACATTCTAAGGGATAATATGTTTATCAATTGCCCTGAATAAATAATCAGGTATGGCATGTTTTAAAATTTCTTGGGGAAAACTGAATAAAATTGATACCCTCAGCTGTTTGTCTTTGGAGCCTCCTCTGTCCTAGACTGAATTGACCACCTCCCAAATGCCTCAGTATTGTGAATGGTCTAAGTGCTTTCAGGAGGGTAGGCTCTATGAAAATGAAAGCAGGAGGCTTTTTGTACTTAACCAAAGTTGGTGACATCAACTTTGTGATAGACATCTAGTCCATCAATGCCTGGCCTAACCACATCTCTCTGTTGAAAAATGGAATTGTGAGAGATGCTAAGCAGCTCTGCTTTTGTTCAGTTCATGCCAAAAGAAAACCAGCTGAAAAAAAAAAAAAAAAAAGAACAGATGTTCCTGTTGATGGAAAATGAGTATCACTGGGATGTGTTAGCTGAGAGCTACCCATGTATGTTTCCATCTTCTGCCTGATTTAGTCTTTCATTCTGGTGGCATGGTGTCACTTTCAGACCTGCACTTTCATTCAACTAGTCATGGTTTGTTACAAGAGTGGTTTTGTAAACCTGAGGCTCTATAGTGGATACCTTTTTTGTTAGAAGATAGGAGAAAATGTTACTCTATTTTGTAGAAAACAAACATATGCATGTGGTTAATAAAATATTTTTATTATAGTGCAAGAATTAAGTAAGAATAAAAATTGAGGGACATAGAGAGAGAGAGGGAGGGAGAGGGAGAGATAGAGGTGGTGTGGGGACAAGGAAGCCACAAAGCAGAGGCTTTGCAAGCTTCCCAGGGGTGCGTAGATGGCACTGGGAGATGGGTCTGCATGCCAGGAAAGATCTAGTGTGGCTGCTGGAGGCCATTTTCAGCATCTATGGCCATGCCACCCTTAATGTGCAGGATCTATGCATTCTTGCCAGCTAAACATGGTTGGACCTGGTTTGTGTGTCACCAGCAGAAATCACATGCAGGCTGTGTAAATTCACATTAGAGGCCTGTGACGTCACATTGGACGATGCATGACATCACAATCATGATTGTGTGACAACACAATGGAGGCTTTGTGACATCAGAATGGAGGCTATGCAATTTTACAATTGAGTCTGCATTAGATCCAGTGAAGCCTTGTGATAGCACAGTGGAGGCCAATGACATCACATTGAGTCTGTGTGACATCCTGATGAAGGCTTTGTAACATCACAATGTGGCTGTTCAAATCCAAATAAAGTTTTGTGATATGATAATGAGGTTTCATGACATTGCAGTGGAGGCTTTATAATATCAACATGAGGCTATGTGAAATCACATGGGTCCTTATGATATCATGATGAGGTTGTGCTACATCACACTGAGGGCTTTGTTACATCCCAATGAGGTTGTGTATCATCGCAGTGTGAGCCTTGTGACATTACAATGTGAATGTGTAGAATCACTGTGATGCATTACTACATCATGTTTAGGCTGGTGAAATCACAGTGAGGGCTTTGTGAAATCACAATGAGGTTGTATGACATCATAGAACATTTAGACATCACTGAGAATTCCTGACTGTGGTGAGAAATGTCAGTGATGCATTCTTACTTCACATTGAGGCTGTGTGATATCACAATGAGGGCTCTATGAAACCACAGAGAGTATGCTCAAAATCAAAACAGAGCTTTTTGACATTACATGGAAGGTGTTCTGATATCAAAGTGAGGCTGGATGAAATCACAGTGGGTCCTTGTGATGTCACAATGCAATTTTGTGACATCACTGGGTGAGTTCTGTGACATCACAGAGAGAATGTGAGAAATCTCTTTTGAGTTTTGTGATGTTACAATGAGGCTCTGTGACATCACAGTGAGAATGTGTGTAATCACAATGGAGCTTTGTGATATCATAGTGAAAGCTATGTGACATAAAAGTGTGTGAAATCATAATGAGTCCTTGAGATATCACTGTGAGGTTGTGCAACATCACATTGAGGCTATGTGTCACCATAGAGAGGGTTTTGTGACATCATTGTGTGGATATGTGAAGTTACAACGAAGTTTTGTGACCTCACAATGAGGTTGTATGATATCACAATGAAGGCTTTGTGACATCAAAGAGAGGCTGTGGGAAATCACAGTTGATCCCTGTGATATAATGATGAGATTGTATGACAACACAGTGAGGGTTTGTGACATCACCATGAGTCTGTGTTAAATCACAATGAAGGCTTTGTTACATCACAGTGATCATGTATAAAATTACAGTGGAGCTTTGTGATTTATCAGTGAGTTTGTGTGTAATCACATTATAGGCATATGGTACCATAGTGAAGTGAAGCCTTTGTGGTATCTCAGTGAGCATTTGTGAAATCACGGTGGTACAGTATAACATCACTTTCATGCTGTGTGACATCACAGAGAGGGCTATTTACATCACAGTAGGTATGTACAAACTTATAAGGGAGTTTTGTGACATAACAATGAGGTTGTATGACATCACAGTGGATGCTTTGTGACATCAAAGTGAGGCTGTGTAAAATCACAAGGGGTCTATATGATATCATGAGGTTGTTAGATCACATTGAGTTCCATGTGACATTACAATGAGGTTGTGTAATATTAGTGTGTGCTTTGTGACATCAAAGAGAGAATGTATGGAACTACAGTGGTTCAAAATGATATGACATTGAGGCAGAGTGATGTCTCAGTCAGGGCTTTGTGAAATCACAATGAGGCTGTGTTACATCACAGTGAGAACATTGTGACATCACAGGGAGAATATGTGAAATCACTGGTGCATTATTACATCATATTGAGGCTGTGTGATGTCACAGTGAGGTCTCTATGAAATCACAAAGAGGATGTGCAAAATCAGAATGGAGATTGTGACATCATATTGAAGGCTTCTGGACATCATAGTGATGCATGTGAAATCACAGTGGGTCCTTGTGATATCACAATGACTTTACAGTGTGGACTTTGTGACATCACAGTGAAAAAGTATAAAATCACGGTTTCATATTTTGATGTCACAATAAGGCTGTGAGACATCACAGTGAAGGTTTTATGACATCAGGATGAGAATATGAGAAAACATGGAGGAGCCTTGTGACATCGTAATGAAATTGTGGGGTATCACAGTGGAGGCTTTGTGATATCAATCAGAGGCTATGTAACATCACAGTGGGTCCTGGTGGTATCATGTTGAGGCTGTGTGACATCCATTGAGGGTGTGCAACAACTCAGTGAGGCTGTGTTAACACACAATGGTGTCCTATGATATCACAATGAAATTGTGTGAAATCACATAATAGGCCTATAACACTACAGGGAAAGCCTAGTGATATAAAAGTGAGCATATGTGATATCACAGTGAAGGCTTAGTGATTTCACAGTGAGGATGGGAAAATCACAATGGAACTTTGTGACATCAAAATGAGATTGACATCACAGTGAATGCTTTTTGACACCAAAGTGAGGCTGTGTGAAATCACAATGGGTCCTTTTGATGTAATGATGAGTTTGTGAGTCATCATACTGTGGGTCTTGTGTCATAAAAGTGAGGTTATGTGAAATCACAATGAAGGCTTTGTGACATCAAAGTAAGAATGTGGGAAATTACAGTGATGCATTATGACATCACATTTAGCCTTTGTGACATTACAGTCAGGCTTTGGGAAGTAAGTTTGTGTGAAATCACAGTGAGAATTTGTGGAATAACAGAGATGCATTATGACATCACATTGAGAATGTATGGCATCAAATGAGGGCTTTGTGACACCACAAATTTGGGTGTAGGAAATCACAATGGAGTTTTGTGACATCAAAATGAGGTTGTGTACAACCACAGGGTGTCCTTACTGCATCATGAAGAGGTTGTATTATTTCACAATGAGGACTTTGTGACTTCACACTGAGGTTGTGTGACATTGCACTGTGGAGCTTTGGTACATCATAGTGAGTATGTGAGAAATCACACTGAAGCTTTTCCATGACACCATAAGCCTGTGTGGCATCATCGGGAGGGATTTTTGATGTTACAGGAAGAATGTGTGAAATCACATTAAGGGCTTTGTGACCCCAATGAAAATGTGTAAAATTACAGCGAGACATTGTGACATTGAAATAAAACTACATGAGATCACACTGAAGGCTTTGTGACATCAAACTAAGGCAACGTAGTATTACAGTTTGTCCCTGTGATACCATGGTGAGGCTGTGTGACTTTACAGTGAGGGCTTGTGAAATTAAGTGAGGCTTTTTAAAATCACAATAAATATTTTGTAACATCTCAGTATGGATGAGTGAAATCTCAGTGAAGGCATATGATAACATAATGAGTGATTGAGAAATCACATTATAGTTCTATGACACCACACTGAAGGCTGTGTGATATCACTGTGAACATGTGTGAGCATTATAACATCAAACAAATGTGTGGCATTACACTGGGGGCTTTGTGACATCACAATTAGGATGTGCAAAATCAAAAGGGAGCTTGATATCACATTAGATTGTGTGACATCACACTGGAGATTTTGTGACATCAAACTAAGGCTGTGTGAAACCAGAGTAGGTCCCTGTGATATCACAATGAGGTTGTGTGACATAACAGTGAGGGCTTGGTGACATCACAAACAGTTTGCATAAAATCAAAGTGTGGGCTTTTGGATATAACAGTGAGAATGTGTAAAATCATACTTGAACTTTGAGATATCACAATGTGGCTATGTGACATCACACTGGGGGTTTTGTGACATCACAATGAGGTTGTGTGTCATCACAATATAGCCTTTAAAACATTACAGAATTTGTGTAATCACAATGATGCATTATGGCATCACATTGAGGATGTGTGTCATCCCACTGTGGGTTTTGTGTCATAAAGAAATGCTTTGCAAATTCAAAATGAAGGCTTTCTTACATCACTGTGAGAATGTGGGAACTTACAGTGGATGTTATGACATCATATTGAGGCTGTGAGACATCACAGTAATGGATTTTTGACAACACAGTGATAAGTTTTGAAATTACAACTGTTGCATTATGACATCATATAGAAGCTGTGAGACATCAGAGTGAGAAGTGCATTACATCACAAGGAGGGTGTGTGAATCCAGTAAAATCTTTGTGATAGCACAGTGGGAATTTTTGAAATAAAAACTGATGTATTAAAACATCACACTGAGGCTGAGTGACATCACATTAAAGGTTTTGTCACCTCACGGACACAATGCATCAAACCAAAATGAAGTTTTATTACATCAAACTGAGGCTGTGTGAAATCACAATAGGTGCTTTTGATATCAGTATGAAATTATGTTACATCAGGGAGGGCTCTGTGACATCACAATGAGGTTGTGTGGCATTCCAGTAAGAGCGTTGTGACATCTTAGGGGAGCTGTGTGAAATCTCAGAGAAGTCTTATGATATCAGGATGAAGTTGTGTGACATCATAGTGAAGGATTGTAACATCACAGTTAAAGCATTGTGACATCTAAGTGAGGCTGTAAGAAATCACAATGAAGGCTTTGGGATATCACAGTGAGAATGTGTGAAAATATAGTGGTGCATTATGCCACTACATTCAACTGTGTGACATTGAGGCATAGCTTTGAAACATCACATTGAGGGTGTGTGATATCACAGTGAATGCTTTGTGACATCAAATTGAGCCTGTGTAAAATCAGAATGGGTCTTTTTGATATGAGATTGTGTGACATCACAGTGAGTGCTACATGACATCACAGTGAAGCTCTGAGATATAACAATGAAGGCTTTGTGACATCACAATGAGAATGTGTGAAAGCACACTAGTGCATTATGACATCATATTTTAAGTTGAGTGACTTCAGAGTGTGGGCATGGTGACATCACAGTGAGGGTGTGTGAAATTACAAAGGAGCCCTGGCATATCACAATGAGGATGTATGTCACCACAGAGAGGGATTGGTGACATCACAATGAGAATTTTTGTAACCATATTGATTACATTATGACATTACCTAGTGGCTGTGTGATATCACATTGATTGTTCTGTGACATCAATCTGAGGATGTGAAAATTCAGAATGGCACTTTGGTCCATCATGTTGAGGGCCTTATAACATCAAAGTGACATTGTGTGACAGACATCACAATGGGTCCTGGTGATATCATGATGAAGTTGTGACATTGCAGTGAGGCTGTGCTAACTCACAATAGTGACAGTGATATCACAGAGAACTTGTGTGAAATCCCAGTAGTGCATTATGACATCACATGCAGTCTTTATAACATCACAGTGAGGCTTTGTGGATCAAACTTCATTAATGTGACATCACCATGAGGTCTCTGTGATATCATAGTGCAAATTTTTGTAATCACAATTATGCATTGTCATATCACATTGACAATGTGTGACATCAGGATGGGTGAAATCACAATGGAGCTTTGTGACATTCCAATGAGGCTGCGTGACATCACTATGAGGGCTTTGTGACCATCATTGGAATGTGTGAAATCAAACTGGAGCCTTGTGACATGGCAATGAAATCATGATATCACAGTGAATGGTTTGTGACATCAAAGTGATGCTATTTGAGACCAAAACGAGTTATTGTGATATCACAAGTAGGTTGTATGTTATCATACTGTGATCTTTGTGTGACATAACAGTGAGTATGTGTGAAATCACAGTGGTGCATTATGGCATAACATTTAGGCTTTGTGATGTCACTGTGGCTCTGTGAAATTGCAATGAGTTAGTGTAACATCATTGTGAGAAACAAATCACAGTTATGCATAATGACATCACATGGAGGCTGTGTGACATCACAGTGAGGATGTGAAGAATCAGAAAGGATCTTCGTGATATCACATGGAATGCTTTGTGATATCAAAGTGAGCCTTTGTGAAATCACAGTGGGTACTGGTGATATCACAATGAGGTTGTAGCATTTACAGTGAATGTTATCACAGAGGGTTATCACAGAGAGGCTGTGTTACTTCACAATGGCGGCCTGTGGTATCACAATGAGGTTGTGTGACATCACATTCTACGCCTATGACACCACAGTGAAGACCTGGTGAAAACACAGTGAGCATGTATGAAGCCACAGTGAAATTCTGTGAAATCACACTGAGCATGCAAGAAATCAAAGTGCACGATAACAGCATTTTGAGGTTGTGTGGATACCACAGTGAGGGCTTTGTGGAATCACCATGAAAATGGGCAACACCACATTTGAGCTTTGTGACATCACAGTGAAAGCATTGTGATATCAAAGTGAGGTTTTGTGAAATCAGAGTGAGTCCTTGTGATATCACAAAGTTGTGTGGCATCACAGTGAAGCTGTGTGGAGTCATAATGAAGGCTTTGTGACATGACAGGAAGCATGTGTGAAACCACAATGGAGGCCTGTGACATCACATTAGTTTGTGTGAAATTATATCCTAGGCCTATGACACCACCATGGAGGCTTTGTCGTATCAGAGTTAGCATGTGTGAAATCACAGTGGTGCATTATAGCATCACAGTGAGGTTGTGTGAAAACACAGAAAGGGCTTTGTGACATCACAGTGAGAATTTGTCAAATTACAATTGATGCAATAGGATATCACATTGGCACAGTTTGCTATCACAGAGAGGATGTGTGAAACCCGAATGGAGTTTTAAGACATCCCAATGAGGATGTGTGGCATCACAGTGAAGGCTTTGTGACATCAAACTGAGGCCATATGAAATCACTGCAGGTGCTTGTGATATCAGCATCAAGTTGTGTTACATCAGCGAGGGCTTTGTGACATCACAAAGAGGTTGTGTGGCATTCCAATAAGAGCTTTGTGACATCTCAGTGGGGCTGTGTGAAATCACAGAGGATCCTTATGATATCAGGATGAAGTTGCATGACATCATAGTGAAGGTCTGTGACACAACGAGGACATTTTGACATCTCAGTGAGGCTGTATAAAATCACAAGGAAGGCTTTGTGACATCATGGTGAGAATATGTGAAAACACAGTGGTGCATTATGATATCACATTGAGGCTGTGTCATCGCAATATGGCTTTGTGACATCACAATGAGACTATATGATATCATAATGAGGTTTTGTATCAGTAATACATTAAGACATCACATGGTGGCTGTGTGACATTAAAGTAAGGGCTTTGTGACATCACTCCAAGGGTGCACAGAATCAGAATGGATCTTTGTGATGTCACTTTGAATGCTTCATGATATCAAAGTGAGGCTATGTGACATGGCAGTGGGTCCTGTGACATCATGAGGAGGTTGGGGCACATCACAGTGAAGCTGTGTTAACTCACAATGGTGGTCAGTGGTATCACAATGAGGTTGTGTGAGATCATATTACAGACTGTTGACATCATTGTGAAGACTGTGACATCACAGTGGTAATGTGTGAAATCACCGTGGTGCATTAGGAAATCACAAATAGGCTCTGTGACATGACAATGAGGTCAAGTGAAATCACAATAAGATAATATGACATCACAGTGAGATTTTGTGAAATCAGTTATTCACTATGACATCACAGTGAGGCTGTGTGACATCACAGAGAGGGTCTGTGAAATCACAGTGAGGTTATTTTAAATCACAATGGTGGCCTGATGCATTTGGAATATCACATTGAGGCTGTGTGACATCACAGTAAGGGCTTTGTGACATTAGGTTGAGGCTGTGTGAAATCACAGGGTGTCCTTGTGATACTGTGATGAGGTTGTGTGACATCACCATGAGGGCTTTTTGCCATGACAGCAGGGCTGAATGGCATTAAAATGAAGTTTTCATGATATCACAGTGAGAATGTGTGAAAGCACATATATGCATTATGACATCATATTGAGGCTGTGTGAAATTGTAGTGCAGGCTTTTTGACATCACAGTAAGGCTGGGCAAAATCACATCGGAGCTTTGTGACCTCACACTGAGGTTGTGTGATATCACAGTGAGTGATTTTTGCCATAAAATGGAGGATATGCAAAATCATAATGGGTCCTTGTGATATTATGATGAGACAGCATGACATCAAAGTGTGGGCTTTGTGGTATCACAATGAGGTGCTTTAACATTGAAGTGTGGGCTTTGGGACATCATAGTGAGAATGAGTGAACTCTCACTTGATCTTTGAGGCTACTTGAAATCACAGTGAGAGATTTGTAACATCACAATGAGGTTGTGGGAAATCACAGTGAGAGCTTTGTGACATCACAGTGAGGATCGGTGCAATCGTAATGGATCTTTGTGAGATCACAGTGGGTACTTATGATACCATGAATACATGTGGGTCACCACATGTATGACATCACTGTGTTATGACATCACTGTGTCATAACAATGATGCTTTGTGAAATCACAATGAAGGCTTTCTAACATCACATATGAGAATATGGTAAATCTCAGTGGTGCATTATGATGTCACATTGATGCTGTATGACATCACAGTAAGGGCTTTGTGGCACCACAGGAGGGAGGATGGGCACAATCACAGTGAAGCTTCGTGACACCACAATGAGATTGCATGACATCACAATGAATGCTTTGTGACAGCCATGTGAGGTTGTGTGAGATCATTGTGGGTCCTTGTAATATCTAGATGAGTTTGTGTGTCATTGCACTGTGGGCTTTGTGTCATAACAGTGATGTTTTGTGAAATCACAATGAAGAATTTCCGACAGCACAGTGAGAATGTAGGAAATCATGGTGGTACATTATGACATGACACTGAGGCTATGTGACATCACAGTGAGGGCTTTGTGACATCACAGTGAAAATGGTCAAAACCACAGCAGAGCTTCATCAAACCACAGTTAAAGCTTGTGACATCAAAGTGCGGCTGTTTGAAATCACAGTGGGCCCTTGTGTTATCATGATGAGTTTGTGTGACATCACAGTGAGGGTTTGTGGCATGTCACTGAGGCTGTATGAAATCACAATGACATCACAGTGAGGATATGTGAAACAGTGGTGCATTATGTCACTACATTCAGGCTGTGTGACATTGTGGAATGGCTTTGTGACTTCACATTGGGGCTGTGTGACATCACAATGAATGCTTTGTGACATCAAATTGAGGCTGTGTGAAATCAGAATGGGTCTGTGTGATATGATGACATGGTGTGACATCACAGTGAGGCCTGTGTGACATCCCAGTGAAGCTCTGAGAAATAACAGTGAAGGCTTTGTGACATCACAAAGAGAATGTGTGAAACCACACTAGTGCATTATGGCATCACTTTTTAGGTTGTGTGACTTCATAGTGTGGGTATGGTGACATCACAGTGAGAGTGTGTGAAATTACAAAGGAGCTCTGGGACATCACAATGAGGCTGTATGTCATCACAGGGAGGGATTAGTAACATCACAGTGATTATTTTTGTAATCATAGTGATTACATTATGACATTACCTAGTGGCCATGTGATATCACATTGAATGATCTGTGACATCAGTCTGAGGATGTGAAAAATCAGAATGGCACTTTAATACATCACATTGAGGGCTTTATAACATCAAAGTGAGGCTGTGTGACATCGTAATGGGTCCTGGTGCTGTCCCAATGAGGTTGTGACATCACAGTGAGGCTGTGCTAACTCACAATGGTGCCAATGGTATCACACTGAACATGTGTGAAATCCCAGTGGTGCATTATAACATCACATGCAGTCTTTGTGACATCACACTTAGGTTTTATAATATCAATCTTAATGTGACATCACTGCGAGGTCTCTGTGATATCACAGTGAGAATTTTTGTAATCAGGCTCCAGGGAAGGGGCTGGATTGGGTCATGTACATTAGTGGTGGTAGTGGTTGTTACATATACTATGCCACCTCTGTGAAGGGTCATTTCATGCTTTCTTGAGACAATGCTAGGAACACACTGTACCTGCAAATGAACAGCCTGAGAGCCGAGGACACTGCCTGGTATTACTGTGCCAGAGATACAGTAAGGGTAAGTCAGCCCGAGCCCAAAAACCTCCCTGCAACAGGGGTTGCAAACACCACGGAGCACTCAAGTTCTCTGAAAACAGGATCATCCTAGGAGCAGGTACAGTGGGAGATGTGGGCTGGTTTCCTGGGTGGTTGTCTCTTCCTGTCAGTTTCACTCATGGAACTTCTCTGGATTATTGAATCTTCATTCACTCTGGAGTCTCTGAGTTAGAAAAGTGGGTTGTCAAGAAAGATAAATTTCTCATATAGATAAAAACCAGAGACTCAGACACTGCAGAGTCCACTTCCAATGAACCATGAATCCTTTGTGCCATGTCAGGCAAATCCAATAGAGGCTCTTCTGGACTCAACAGTGAATTCCATCCCCACACAGGCCAGTGTCTAAGCTGATCACCATCAGGACACACACATCTGTACATCTGGCACTTGGACCAATGAACCCATTGCGAGAGGAGAAAGAGCCTTAGTTGTGACAGTCATTGGCTCAGCATCGTGTTTACAGCACCATTTATCAGTGACACCACAAAAAGACTCAGTGGCCCAGGTCAGCCTAGTGTGCATGCTCAGGATCATGACAAACAAACACACACCAAAGGGAAATCGAGCATTTATCACTTCCAGAATTGAAAACTCTGGAAGAATCAGAAATAGCCCTTAAACCAGGCACATTATTATAGTAAGTCATACTTAGCAGCCCCCAGTTACTAACTGAGGTATGAACCATGGCTAAGTACTATGTGGTTGAGAGTGTCCATGGGATTCTCTCGTAAGCATGAAGGATCTTCAGAATGTTCCCAATAAACTTGTGAGCATGGTCCTGGAATTCAGCCTTGGTTAGTGCCTACCACACTCTGCCCCACACCATGAAATTAGCTTCCCTTTTTTCCATTTACAACTTTCATTTTACCATTTTTTTTTTTTTGGGGGGGGAGGTGTTCAAACAAGGTTAATTTTTTTCTTCTCCATTTGAATTCATCTTTCCATCATCCATTTATTCCTCTTAACACATTCAGGACAGGTGAGCTGCAGAACCAAGTAGAGTGCAGAGGGACCCCAGAAAAGTCCCCAGCAAAGCACAACACCACTGCCCACCTGCAGATGGAGCATTCATCCTCACATATTCCCCTCTTCTGAAGCCCTCAGCCCACTGGAAGGGACCCCAAGATTTACTGACACTTACTCCTGAGCCAGAGCCCAACACATCCCACATCTCAGTCAGGGCACCCGCAATTACCCAAATCCGAACCAGAGTTATAGCAAGATGGCAGAGGAGTCAGTGCCCCACAGAGTGGCAAGTGAGCCTGTTGGCTGATCATGGGTTCACTGGTTCTCAACTGAGTTGGTTTGTCCTGACCAGTGAACCCTGGGCCTAGCGGCTGATCAAAAACTAATTGATTTACAATGGAATCTTTCATTCTAGTCCAGTGACCATATAGCCTGGCAGCTGATTACAGATTCATTGGATTACAATAGAATTTTTAATCAAGTCCAGGGCCACCTGAGCCTGGCAGTTGATCACAGATTCATTGATTTACATCTGATTCTGTCTCACCAGGCTGCACCTGAGCTGGTGGCTGATCCATTGGATTATAATTGAGCCTCTCTGTCTAGCCAAGTAGGGCCTGAGTTTGGTAGCTGGTTCATTGATTTACAATTGAATCAGTCTGTCACCCCAAGCTGCATCTGAGATTGGTGGTGGATCACAGACTGAAAGGATTATAACTAAATCAATCCTTCCAGACTAGAAGTTCCTTAGCCTGGCAGCCAATCACAGTCTGATTGGATTATAATAAAACCTAAACATGGGGAGAAAAAGAAACAGTCCATCACCAAAAGGAAAGGATGAATCCCCAAAAAGATCACTAAATGAAACAGAGGCAAACAAACTTTCAGATATGGAATTCAAAATAATGATGATAGAGAAGGTCAATGAGCGCAGCCAGCTCAAAGAAAACTACAAACAGATCTAGTGCATAATTAAATAACTTAGAGACTAAATCTACAATTTGAAGAATCAACACGTCCAGGAGCTGGTTCTTTGGAAAAAAAAAAAATTGACAAGCCTTTAACCAGACTCATCAAGAAAAAGAGAGAGGCTCCAAATAAACAGAATCAGAAACAACTGAGGAGAAATCACAACTGATACTTCAGACATACAAAGGATTGTAAGAATTTACTACAAACAACTATATGACAAGAAATAAGACAACCTGGGTAAAATGGACAAAATTCTAAAAATGTATGGTCTACCAAAACTGAATCCAGAAGAAGCAGAAACCCTGAATAGGCCAATAACAACGGTGAATTTGAAGAAGTAATCAAAAATCTCCCAAAGTTCAAGAGCCCTGGACCAGATGGCTACACAGGTGAATTCTATAAAACATTTAGAGAAGAACTAACTCCTATCCCTCTCAACCTATTCCAAAAAGTCCAAGAAGGGGGAAGACTCCCAAACTCTTTCTATGATGCCAAAATTAGTCTAATCCCAAAACCACGTCAAGACAAAACTAAGAAGGAAAACTATAGGCCAATATCTCTGATGAACATAGATGCTAAGATTCTCAATAAAAGATTGGCAGGCTGGATCCAGCAATATATTAAAAAGATCATAAACCATGATCAAGTGGATTTCATCCCAGGGATGCAAGAATGTTACAACATTTGCAAATCAATAAATGTAACTCACCAGATAAACAAAATGAAAAGTCATAAGAGCATATCAATAGATGTTGAAAAGCATTTGATAAAGTACAGCAACCATTTAAGATCAAAACACTCAGCTAAATGGGAATAGAGGGAGCATATTGCAACATCATAAAGGCCATATCTGAGATACCTGAAGCCAACATCATACTTAATGGGCAAACACTAAAAGCTTTCCCCCTAAGATCAGGAACAAGACAAGACTGTTCACTTTCTCCACTTCTGTTCAACATCATTTTGGAAATTCTTGGTATAGCTATCAGAGAAGAAAAAGGAATCAAAGATATCCAAACTGGAAAGGAGGAAGTCAAACTGTCATTATTTGCAGATGCCATGTTAGTGTACATGCAAAACCCGGCACACCACACCACAAACCTAATCTACCTAATAAGCAAATTTAGCAAAATAGCTGGATATAAATTCAATATTCAGAAATCAAAAGCATTTTTGTATACCAATAATGAAACATCAAAGATAGAAGCTAGACCCTGGCTGGTAGCACAGTGGATAAGGTGCCGGCCTGCGAACCCAAAGGTCGCAGGTTCGATTCCCAGCCATGGCACATAACCAGGTTGCAAGCCAGGTCTCCAGCTAGGTCTGTAGCTGGAGGCAGGTGCAATGCAACCATACATGGATGCCTCTCTCCCTTCCCCACTCTGAAAATAATAAATAAAATCTTAAAAAAAAAAAAGATAGAAGCTAGAAAATAAATCCCATTTACCATAGCAGCAAGAAAAATAAAGTACTTAGGAACAAACTTAACCGAGGAGACAAAAGACCTGTATTCAGAAAACTATATAACATTGAATAAAGAAATTAAGGAAGATAAAAATAAACGGAAGCATATACTATGTTTATGAATGGGAAGAATTAACATCATTAAAATGTCCATACCACCCAAAGAAATCTACAGATTCAATGTGATCTCAATTAAAATCCCAATGACATATTTCACAGAGATAGAAAAAATGTTTCAAAAATTTATATGGAGCCAAAAACACCCACAAATAACCATAGCAATCTTGAGAAAGATGAACAAAGTAGGAGGAATCAAAATACCGGCCATCAAACTATACTAAAAAGTACTGTAAATGAAATAGTCTGGAACTGGCATATGAGTACACATGTAGATCAATGAAATAGAATAGAGTCCAGAAACAAACCCAGGACTCTATGGTAATTTAATATTCAACAAAGGGGGAAGGAACACAAAAGGGAGTAAAATCAGTCTCTTCAACAAGTGGTGTTGAGAGAACTGGACAGCAACATGTAAAAAGATAAAACTAGACCAGCAACTTACACCATACACCAGAATAAACTCAAGGTGGATAAAGGATTTAAACATAAGCAGTGCCACGATAAAAGTCCTGGAGAGAAGTATAGGCAGTAAACTTTTTGATATCTTATACCAAAATATGTTTACTGATACTTCTCCAAGGCAAAGGAAATAAAAGAACAAATTAACAAATGTGACTATATCAAATTGAAAATTTTCTCTTCAGCTAAAAAAATAAAAAACAAAACAAAACACCAGCAAAATTCAAAGGGAACCAACTGTATGGGAAATCATGTTTGCCAATGATACCTCAGACAAGGGTCTGATCTCCAAAATATATAAAGAACTCATGTGGCTCAACACCAGGGAGACAGACAGCCCAATTAAAAAATGGGCAAAGGACCTGAACAGACAACTCACTAAGGGAAACATACAAAGGGCCCAGAGGTATATGAAAGAATGCTCAACATCACTAGTCATCAGAGAGATGCAAATTAAAACCACAATAAGATACCACCTCACACCTATCAGAATGGCAATTATCATCAAATCAACAAACAACAAGTGTTGGCGAGGAAGCCGGGAAAAGGGAACCCTGGTGCACTGTTGGTGGGAATGCAGGCTGCTGCAGCCACTGTCAAAAACAGTATGGGGTTTCCTTAAAAAACTAAAAATGGAACTGCCTTTTGATCCAGCAATTCCACTACTTGGACTATACCCAAAGAATCCTGAAACACCAATTCATAAGAACCTATGTACACCTATGTTCATAGCAGCACTATTTACAATAGCCAAGTGCTGAAAACAGCCTAAGTGCCCATCAGTGGATGATTGGATCCAAAAACTTTGGTACATTTACACAATGGAATACTATACAGCAGAAAGAAAGAAGTAACTCCTACCCTTTGCGACAACATGGATGAAACTGGAGAGTATTATGCTTAGTGAAATAAGCCAGTCAATGAAGGACAAATATCATATGATCTCACCCATTACAGGACAATAATAAACAAAACTAACAACAAGCAAACCAGAACTAAATATATGAATACAGTGAATAGGCCTTCAATCGTCAGGGGGAAAGGGTTGGGGGGAGGGGGAGGCAAGAAAGGGGAGCAGTTTAGACAAGAACCTAGTATAAAGGAACCATGGACATGGACAATAGGTGGGATTGACTTTGTGGGGAGTGGGTGGGTGGGGAGGGGGACAGAGGGGAGCAAAAAGGGGATGGATGTAATACAACAATAAAATTCAAAAAGGAAAGCAAGAAAGACAGAAAGAAAGAAATTTAAATTGAAAGTGAGAGAAACACAGAGAGACAAACAGATAGAAAAGCAGATCAGCGTGGGGGCGGGCTGTAGGAGCTACTCCTGAGTACCTGACTGTTGCTGGGAGTGGGGCCTGGAGGCCAGGCAAGGGCTCCTGGGGCTGCTTGGAATCCACTTTTCGTGCCCATGGCCATAGCACCCTGAACGTGCAGGATCTTCTCATGTTCTAGACAGATAAACAGGGCCTGGCCTGGTTAGCTTGTGGATGAGAAATCGGGTGGGATGAGCTTTTGCGGAACTGTCAATTTTGGGCGCCGCTGCTGCCCTCCGGGCGGCCACCGCCTTGGTGGCCCCATGCAGCCGCCTCTTCCTGCTAGGGTACCTTCACCTTCTTGCTCAGAGCGGAACCCCCTGCCCTCAAGAATAAGCAGGCACTCCCCACTGACGTTGGCACTGTGGAGGGCACCCCGCGGGCTGCTATGAGGATCCCGGCAGCCACAGGGCATCCGTTGAGGATGGAATTGGGCCGGTGTCTTCTAGCCCCACACGCGAAGGTCAAGGCCCACAGCCCTGCTTAGGGAACGCAGAGGCAACCCCAGGATCAGGGAGAAGGAAACCCTCTGACAATGCCCCCAACCTGGAGGCCCAGGGAGATTGCGGACCTGCTCTCAGCCCCACCTCTTTGGGGAAGGACCCAGCCTCCGGAGGCAACTGCCACCCCTTTCCAGTCCTGCTTTGATGCGCTGGTTGCTGCAGGACCTCAGCCAGCAACCTCCTGCCTGACTTTGCAGCCGCCTTCTGAATCCTTTCCCTTTGGCCAGGGTAAGCCTCCTCCCCTCCTCAGCTCTGGAGGGAGGATGCGTCACCATGCGCACCACCTCCGCCTGAGGTGCCCTCGCCCCCCCCACCCCTTTTGGAACCTGGTGAGATGGCAGAGGGGACCCGTGGAGGGCTCAGGGGCAATGTCACAGAGAGGTGCGGGGAAACGCAGTGTACATCCACCTGAGTCCCAACTAAAGAGACAGGGGCCTAGAGGTCAGGTAGGTGCTCTTATGCCCCTGAAGGCCACTTTTCCCTCCTACAGCCAAACCCTTTGATTGCACCTGATCTCTTGTGATCTCACAGACTAAGGAGGGTCAGGCTTGGTGAGTACTTGGATAGGACTTGGCCTGGGAATGACTGGTGGTGTAGGGTTTTGTCCTCCAATTCCCTCTGCCACCACCACCACCTCTGCTGCCACTGCTTCTGGACCCCACCTCAATGGGTGCCTTCATCCTCTTGCTTAGTGTATAAGCCCCCACCCAGGAGGGTGACCAGCCCCTCCCCAATCTCCCTAGTTCTGAGGAGGGCACCCCACAGGCTCCTATGGAAGTCCCTGAAACCACAGGGCACCCCTTGACTGGGGCTTGGGTCAGTGTCTCAAAGCCCTAGAAACAGGGACATGGAAGGCCCCTCAGCATGACCCCACCATGAAGCCCAGGGAGTTTCCCCAGCTCCTCTCAGACCCGCCTGGACAGCTTTGGCCCCACACTCCTTGGGGCTGAGGGGCCCTGGAAGGCCTCTGCAGCCCCTTCACTGCCCTCCCCACTGCATTCCACCTTGGGGAGATCCTGTGGGGAGCAGGGGCTCTGTCCTCACCATTTGGGCAGGGCAGGTCCTGTCTTCTGCTACTTGGGGAGGGAACCTCACCTTGGGGGTAGGTGCCTTTGTCCTGCCTGTTGGAACTTCATTGGGGACAGAGGGGAGAGGCTGGTGGAGGGGATCAGGAAGAGTCTCACAGTGATGTAGGGAGGTCAAGTTTTCCGCCAGGTTCTTAAGCCTGTCCTTTTAATTGATTGATTGATTTTAAGTTTTCCCCCCTCATTCTGTACAGGTTCACTTTTTATTCCTTTTGTTCCAAATTGAAAATTTGCACTCTGGCTTCCTTCTATTCTTTGTTGGTTTAGTGTGGATTTTTCTTCATTTCACTTAGTATAGCCTTCAAATTTTCCTCATGCATTTGTGCACTCAGTCACTGATGTAAGCATCATTATCAACAGTGTTTTGAATTCTGCATCTGTTAGATTGGCTATCTCCTCCTGGATTAGTTTTCTCTCTGTAGCCTTGATCTACTTCTCTTTTCTGCCACTCTTCCTTATCTCCTCAACTTGACAACCTTCTGTTTTTGCCTTTCTGCATTGGGTACAGCTGTCACACCTGTTCCATTCATTAGTGCTGGGCAACCAGTTTCACAGTCTTGTAGCTCTGTGTGGGGAGGATGGGTCAGAGAGGGAACAATGCCACTTGATTAGCACTGGCCAGTTTTCCAGCGATTTCAGAACTTCTTGTATGTGACTGGCACAATTCTAGCTATTGCTCCGGTTATGTTTCCTAAAGTGCATGGGTTTGTGGAAGTTCTAGGACCGTGGAGCCTCTAAACAAGGAGATTCTCCTGAGCTCTGGTAGTTTCTTGTGCTACTCCAACCCCCACTGGTTTATGCAGCCAGAAGCATTGAGGCTTTGTTTCCCTAATGCTGGAACTGTGAGCTTCCAGTCTGGTCGTGGACTAGTATCTCTTCACATGTGTCCCTTCCGGGTTTTATAATGTGTGACTGCTTGTTTGGCCAACTTTCTACAGCCACTGCCTGGCCTCCACCACCACACCATGTCCTCTATTCTTGGCTCACTGTCTTCATTGCTCCTGCCTGTCTGGATGAGCATTACATCTTTACTGTTTGTTTTTGGACTTTCATGATGTTCAGTTTTCTGGTAGTTCCGGTTACTTTTTGCTTTGAGATAATATCATCCTTCTTATGGTTATGCAAAGAGACAAGAAGTATCTCCCTATGCCTCCATCTTGACAGAAGTTTAGTTATTTCTTATTGTTGTGGGGTTTTTATTTCAGATTTACTGTGCTCATGACCCTAGTCCTTTACAAAATATGCATTTTGAATGCATATTCTTTGATTGTATGGTTTGCCTTTAACTCCCTATCAGAGTTTTTTATTATATTAGTTATAATAGTGTATATCCTAGGCTCTAGCGCAGGTGACAACTGTGTCATGGGTGAGTTCAGAAAACTGCTGACCACAGGGTACTTCTAAGAAAACACACACATTTTTCTGAGTTAACTGGGTGGTTCACATGGTTGCAGGATACATTGTTAGGCAAGCCCATGAATGACCTCAGCGGGTTGTTGTTTATAAAAAGTCCAGGTGGCTGACTCACTCCCCAGTGTCCCCTGTGACCACAGCCCAGATATAGTCAATGTCTGTGAGCCCAGCTTTATGGAAAAGACCTACAGGAAGATTGAAAGATGAATACACATCTAGAAACTCTTTTATGAAAACATTGATAAATAGGAAATATCATGAGCTTAGAGTTTTACTTAAACTGGAGAAAGTCAGGAAAGTGTGTTTCAAATGAGTCTAACTCTTAGTAGTACACATTTGAAAGGAAGATTTGTGTTTTGATAAATTTGCTCAAAGTCTAACACAGTCAGACATGTTCCTGGCTCTATTATGTATCTACCATGAAAAGGTAAATCTCGATTGACTGAGGGACAGGGTGCAGGGATGGGAGGGAAAAGAGGGAGTGGACAGAGGAAAGAGCAAAGGGGGAAAGATAAGACACTTCTAATATTATAATAAAAATAAAATTAACTTAAAAAGTAAATATCAAATGAACCAGAGCTGTTTCCATCTTTGCCATGAGTCTTATTCTGTGCAGCCACCTCAGAGACCACTTTCAACTTTCACAATAATACCTTCTGTTAGCATTTACAGAAAATGATGAACTGTATATGTATTATACCCTTCTCACAGTTCCTTCATTTTGGTTCTATTTAATGTTATATAGTCTAAGAATATTAGCTATTGGTTTGGCTAAAATGTTCATTCATTATTTGAGTAAAAATAAACACATTTTCATTTTCACCAATAACTTCACTGAACAATGAATTAGTTATTTTATTCCAGTACTTTCTGCTATCTTTCAGGCAACTTCATTATTCTATCATCCCTAAATCTTTTATTCTTTTGAGCTAAGAACTGTTCCAGCTGTCTTTTGCAGTCTTCTATGTGATTGAAATTTTTTTTTCTATTAATAGAATTGTATAAAGGCTGAAACAAGGAAATCTAAAGAAACAAGGCCTGGTAAATTGGCAACTGAATGATAGCTTTCCAGCTAAGCTGTAACAATTTTTGCCTGGTCATCAAAGAAACAGGCAGTCTTGAATTATCCTGATGGAAGATGGATGTTTTCTGTTGACTAATTTTGTACACTTTTCACCAAGTGCTCCTTTCAGATGGCCTAATATGGATCAGTACTTGTTGGAAGTAATTGGTTTTCCAGAAGGATCTCATAATAGAGGATTCCTTTGAATCCCATGATATAGACAACTTTCCCTTCTTTACATAAAGACCGGGTTTTAGTGTGATTGGCGGTGGTTCAATTTCTTTCCCCCACAATCTCATCCATTCTGCATTATTGTAAAGTATCCACTTTTCATCACTCATCAACATTTATTTTAAAATAACTAACATTTTTATTATATTTGAGTAGATAATATGTGAAAATAGAGTCAAGATTTTTTTTACTTATGTGAAACCCCACATCAAAAGGATGAAATTAACCAAGAAGACACAAATGATTTTCAAGCCTTAATTAGAATATTTTGAGTATGTCAGCTGTCTCACATTGCTCCCAATGAAATACTCTATTTGATCAATATCACCTTCCACTGGTTTACCTAACTGTGGTGAATTGTCTAGTGATAAATCTCCAAGATGAAATTTCTGAAACCACATTTGACATATCTGATCATTCGCAGCACATTCTCCACACACTGCATACATTTTTATGTGTTTTAGTTACATTTTTATCAGTTGCATAGAATGCTAATGTTTAGTTATCTTGAATTGTCAATATTAAAATGGCTACATCAATTTTCACAAATATTGATGTCTTTTAAAAGTACAGTGATAAGATAGCTATTATAATACAAACTAACAAAATCATTTCAACTGAAGTTAAAGTCAATTAAGCACAATTGCACTTTATTTGGGAAACACGATGTTCTTAAGTAATTAATATGTTAAAATGCAATTCAAATGTATTAATATTAGAGTCTGCTGCCTCAACCAAAGGAGGCTGTTTTGCTGGGTCAAAGGTCATGGGTTATCAGAATTCAGGGATCAGAATTGGTCTTGCCAATTTTGCTCCAATGTTTCCTGGGTCAATTCTGTTTATATCAGGGGGTTCCCTGAGAGTGGGCTGTGGGTGTTTCCCCTGGGCACCTGAGATGACACAGAATAGACACGGGAAACACTTGCCACTGTGGCCACATTCACTAGTCATTGCAAGGTGAATCAACACATTCAGTACCAGCCCACCATGAGGAGACATAAATTGCTTCTTACCAGTATTGACCTTACTTACACATGGTTATGATTTTGCTATTGGACAGTTTCTGTTGCAAGGAGGTTCCAAGGTACTGATGCCTGATTCCCTGATGTGAGGCTTTCTAGGACCAGTGAACCTGGTAATCCAAGAGGGATGAGAACTGCACAATGGGAACAAGAGTGTGGGTCACAGTCATCTTGAGTCATTTAGATATCCTGGTAGTAGATAGGAGAGTGGAAAGATGGAGGGCAGATTCCACCTACTGGGCTTGGTCATCATGTGTTTCAACCAGCTGCCTCATGGCAGTAACTGCAAGAAGACATGATATATCTAACCAAGTCCATGGTGCAGACACCATCCCCCTAAGAAGCTTTCCATCCCCCAGTATAGTGCACATTACAGTGAACCAGGACCTATAGCACATGGTCTGGCACAGAGTAATAAGCAGGGTGATTCCCCCAAGACAGCTGTGGAGACAATTTGCAGAATGTTTATTTTATCTCTACAGTCATACCTGAAATGAATTAGAGGTTCTACTTCTCAGAAAGAGATTTCTCCAAGGGATCAATGACACTTAGGGATCAATAAAATTCAGGCTATGACCATTGGCTTATTCATGGCAGTCCACACAGCTCTGTACCAGCCTTATAACAAAAAGTTACTGTGCAGGTGGTGGGTTTTCACTCTGTTCCCCTTTGTGGACAAGGGTGTATCTTCTAGCAGTGACAGAGAGGGCTTAGTCTCACCAGGGCAGAATCTGTTCCTTTTTATAATTGCTTTTAACTTGGGGAAGAAACTTGTATCATTCAAATGCTCAATGGAGACATGAGGATCAAGGCCCACAGCCCTCACAAGCACTGGCACACATAGAAACTCACCACAGTTGGGGCAGTCTAAAAGGATCCAGAGTGTGCATGGGAGAGGACAAGGACAGATGTCAAGTCTATCTACAGGGCCAGCTATAATACTGACAGTTACACCTGATATTTTAACACTCATATAGTGATGTCCATTTATATCTGGGGCTAAATTTGTCTAGGAGGCTGATAACCATGTGGAGGAAAAAAGACTGAGTGGATCTATGTATGTTTGTGGTTCTGGAACCAGCACAAACATTAGCAGCCATTGTCTGTGACAGTTTTAGGTGTACCTGGCTCACGTTAGCTGTTCCTGGCCAATGTAATAGGTGATGCACAACCTTGTTCAATGTAGTGAGGACTCTGAGTCCACAGGTGTATAAAACTGTTTAGTGTAGGTAACACTAGACACAAACACCCATTCATGCTTCCATCACAGCAAAGTGATCCTGCAACCTTATTGGGTGTATCCAACTCTGCCCTGGACCAGGTTCAGGAGAGTAGTGGAGGGCAGTGTGGAGGGTCAGGTCCAGATACTGGCCCTGTTTTACCATATGTATGTTCTTGGCATGACCCAGGACAGTCCAAAATGCTGTGTTTAATTACTGAAATAATATTGTGATCACTGTCCTTAGGACACTCACACATACACTGAGGCAAAGCCTTCTCTGGGGGTCTCCAAATCAATAGCTCCCTCTACAACAGGAGGACATGCAAATAGGGCCCCTCTGTTCATGAAAAGCAGCTCATCACTGACCCTGCAGCTCTAGACCAGGGTCCCAGCCTGGATTCCCAGGTTTTCCCAGTGCCTAGTCAGGAAGGAACACAGACCACTCATTGTGGTTTTTGGGCTTAGCTAGGTTTTCCTTGTTGTAATTTTAAGAGGTAATTTGTAGGAGATGGTGATGGCTGACTTCAAAAGCAAAGACTGAGTGCTGGCAAATCCGCACTTGATCACTTGCATCCAAAAGCAGAGGCAGGCCAGTGGCTGACCACAGCCAGAACCAGTGGGGTTTGAGAAGGATAACCACAAGTTTCAGCTGAATGCTGCTGTAACTGTTGAAGAAGAAACATTTATCTTTTAGAGAGCCTGGGAATAGGACAATCTTTGTCCTCATTGTTCCCTTAAGCCTGCAAAATGTCCTTGAGCTTTATCTAACCAAACCTGTGAAATAAACGCAGAGACCACGTTCAGGGTCATTGTCTCTCCATCCAAGGGCAATGCTCCACCTGGCCCATGCTTTTCTCTAAACTGTTGAAGTTTCTCTAAACTCTGTGAAGGGCTGATTTACCATCTCCAGAGACAATGCCCAAAACACACTGTCCCTGCAAATGAACAGCCTGAAAGCTGAAGACAGAGCTGCATATTCCTGCATGACACACACAGTGAGGGGAAGTCAGCCTGAGCCCAGACACAAGCTTTGTGCAGAAGGGTTGTAACCTTCAGAAGGTGGTCAGAGTCCAGGAACACAAACACCATCCCAGTAACAGGTGCAGTTGAAGGTTTGTGCTGGTTTTTTGTGTGGTTTCCTCTTCCTGTAACACTTTCCCTCAGGAAACCTCTTTGTATTCCTGAACCTTTAGTCTCTGAGTTAAAAAAAAAAATGTATTGTCAAAAAGATAACATTTTCATATTGGCAAAATACAGACTCTTTCAGACATTGTTCTGACCACCTTCAAAAAATCATCAAACCTTCTGTGCCACATCAGCTGAATCCAATAGAAGCTCTGTTGCACCAAAAGTGCATTCCAGAGTCACACCTCCCAGCATTCAAACTGGCCATGAATAGGACTTGTGCATGCTGGAAATCGGGCAGAGGGACCTCTCACAAAATCTGACTGTATGGATGCCTGACAACCAAGGTCTTAAAAAATCAACATTCATCCAGACATGTGGGAGGGGCAGAGTCATGGAGATGGGCAGAGAGGTGAGAGGTGGTGTGGTTCAGAGAGGCAGGCAACAGTAGCAGAGAGTGAGTCCCACACTCAAGAGTGGTGGATAAAAATTGGGAAAAATATCCAGGCAATGAGCAATCCCAATACCAGGTTTGATCACATAGCAGAGGGTTCCAGCACCCAAGAAATTGAGCACAATAAATTTTGACTGTATAAAACAGCTGGGGCCCTGGCTGGTGGCACAGTAAATAAGACAACAGCCTGCGAACCCAAAGGATGCTGGTTCGATTCGCAGTAAGGACACATAACCAGGTTACAAGTCAGGTCTCCAGCCAGATCTATAGCTGGAGACAGGTGAAAGACAACCATACATTGATGTCTCTCTCCCTCTCTGTCTCTCTCCCTTCCCTCTCTCTAAAATAAAACAAAACAAAACAAAACAAAAAACAGTTGGGGTTTTACAGTGTGAAAGAGCTGCTAGACTTTCAGGAGAGTTTGTTTAAAGAGCCCACACAGACTTAGAACAGATGCATCCCACCACTATGGCAGTCACCATCAGGGCACAGCTGAAATGGCACCAGTCACGTACAGAATGTGTGTGAAGTGACTGGAAACATGGTGAATGCCAAGCACACCTCCTCTGAGCCCTCGACCCATGCAGAGCCACAGACTGGTCAGGCGTATAGCCCCTGGCAATCACCTAATGCTCCACTAAATACAATTTACAGGCATGATTCTAAGACAGGGAGTCAAAGAAATTCTAACTAAAACACAGAAACAAACACAGGGAGGCTGCTGAATTGAAGGGACAAAGAAATATGGACTCAAGTAAAACAGCAGAACAAACACACCCCCACCGGAAAAATAATAAGCAAAATAAACATAAACCAAAAATTTGGAATGCAAGGAGGGAAAACTCATTCAATCAGAATGCAGGAAGAAAAGATAACAAAAAATGAGGATATATTTATTATTTTATACTAATGAGACACATCAAGATTTTCCATAATCACATTTCTATAACTTCAATATTGTTACTTGACAAACTCTACTTCTTTTTTCATCTAAGTAGATGTAGCCATGACTGAGTTTCTTCTGTGTTCAGATTGTCTGAATCTTGTTTGACCATAGAGTCTGGAGAATAAAAACAAAATGAGGCAGTGAGGCTGTTGCACATTCAGCACCAGCACAAGACTTGGGTGCACTGTCTCCTCCATAGAGATCATGCTTCTGTCTCCCAATGATCCACACAGATGCTCCACCTTCTGCAACACTGGGTCCACATTCTGTTCTTAGTTTATATTGTGATCACCTTGTACAAGAATTAGGGTCATATGGAACTTTCTGTCTCCTGACAATGAACCTTCTGCATTTTTAACTCATCCTCTGGTCATGAGGGTTGAATTATCTTGGTATGTTCATACCTGGAGACTTACTAAGACACCTCTAATTTTAAATACATTTTTATTTTTAATAAAAATGTACTCTACTAGGTCATGTATCCATCTCCTGGGCCAGTCGAGTATGTGGGGCGGGCATAGGCTCAACTGTGGGGAGTAATTCTTAATAGATATGAATCCTTGGATGAGTCATATTCTGGGTCTTTGTCCTTTATACCACTGTCCAACCCAGAGTTACCTATATAGCAGGAGGACAGGCAAATAGGGCCCTTTTGCTCATGAAAAGCAGCTCAGCTCCTACTTTGCTGCTTTGGGATGGGAGCCCAGCCCACAATTCCCAGGTGTTTCCAGTGCCTGGTCAGGATAGAACACAGACCACTCACCATGGAGTTTAGGTTCAGTTGGGTTGTATTTATTGCAGCTTTAAGAGGTAAGTTATGGAGAATGAGAGGCACTGAGTATGAGAGTGGATATGACTGAGTGGAATAGTGAATAGGTGACAGATTCTTGACCAGGACATCTCTGTGCTTAAAGTTGTCCAGTTTGAGGTGCAGATGGTGGAGTCTGGAATTGGGGGAGGTCTCTGGATTCATCTGTAATTCCTACTGGATGAACTGTGTCTGTCAGGCTCCAGGAAAAGGGTTGGAGAGGGTCTCATACTATAATGTAGATGGATGGACCATATATCATGCAGCTTATGTGAAGGACCAACTCACCATTTGCAGATGCAATGGCCAAAACATGCTGTATCTGCAGGTGAGCAGCCTGAGAGCCAAGGGCGTGGCCCATATTGCTGTTGAGAGACACAATGAGGGGAAGTCAACCTGAGCCCAGAAATGAACCTCTCTACAGGAGACAGCAAAGCTAGGCTGCACGGGTGCTTAGGACACCAGAGGGCACTGTGGTACCCTGAGGACAGAGAGCAGCCCCAAGGGCAGATGTGGGCCTGGTGGGGAAAGAAGAGGCCTCCTCTTGGGAGCAGGAGTTTCCTCAAAGCTCTCAACTGCGTTCCAGGAAACTTCTTCCTTCTTTGTGGCTTTGATTTTCCACATTCTCAGTACATGGAATAAGTCAAATTGTCTGCAGGTGAGATTCCACACTGTGTGCCCCTTTTCTTCCTTGGCGATGAACCACCCTAAGGACTTCCATCTTCCATGTGGTGGACATGTTCCAACAAGGAGGGTCCAACCCATCCAGCCCCGTGTGCTGTGCTCAGGTTCCCTGTCCCCCAACATGCACACAATGTCCTCACACATGTCCTTTCCAATAGGTACACCTCACATGGCAGGGTTGTGATCATCCATCAAGACGTCAACCCCTCAAGACTCTGTCTTCCATTCTACATATTACCATCTTGCTCATCACTTACTGGGTGAAGGTGTAAATACACCTTAACATACATAACCCACTGTCACATGCCAGCCTAATTCTACCTAAATCTGATCTAGACCCTGATCTCCCTGGGTTTGGGAACCTGCTTACTTTTCATTGCTCCCCGCACACAACCAGTCACACAAGAGAGGTTAAGGAAAGATGTGCACAGTCATGTGTCCAAACTCCATTCTCCCACATCCCCTGCATGTCTCTGTCCACTACAATGTCCCTAGTCCTTGCATTTGTGGGAATATTTGGATTTTAAATTCTATAGGATGTACCTGACCTACATAGTAGAAATGTGTAATTTTAAATGTTCATGTAAATTTTAAAATTTATGTATTTTACATGGCACTGTATATAATATCTTTAAATATTTCATTTTATGTTTGAGAAAGAGGGGACCAAAGGGAGAAAAGTGGCAGAGAAACATCAATTGGTTGCTTCTTGCATGGCCCCCACTAGAACGCAGCCCCAAGTCAGGCATGTGCCCTGACCCAGAATCATACTGAAACCAGTGACCACTCTGTTCACAAACCATGTGAGACACAGCAGCCAGGGCTAAAGTACTATGTTGTTGGAGACTCTTTAGATACCCAGAGGTCTGGACCTCTAGCCCTGCAGCCTGTTGTCAGCATGATGAGCAACACTCATTTACTCAGCTGGCACATGCCATATCCTGCTCTGAAAGGTGCAGTGGAGCATTTGGGGAATGATGGTGTGGGTTCCATCAGACAGCAAGAGGTGCTGACCACCTCAGATACCTCCTTTAGGACTGAATACCACTGAATGATCACATCCTTGACATGGGGAAGGATGCTCTCCAGAATGGCACAAGTGTCCCTGAGTGGACAGTGAATCATGCTCTCAACCCTATGCCCACAGCCATGCCTGTGGGGAGCCAGCTGTGTTATTTAGGAGGAGCACAACATCTCCCTGAACCCCATTTGTTGAAGGAGGCACTCCTTACAGAAGAGTATGGCCTCAGTCCTCAGGAACCCTACTGAGCGGACCTGTCAAGAACGGACCTGAAAGAATGGTGGCAATGGTCTCTAATGCTCAGTTTGGTTGCCAAAGGTCCAGACCAGCTGCTCACCAGGTCTCCAGGCCAGAGGGAGGGCTCTGAAAGATTTACAAACCCTGTAGAGATACCATCATTTGGTTTTCAAGCTTCATGTCAGAGTTGGTAAGAAAATGGCCATGCCCCTCACTCCCCTGTGATTCAGGGAAGGACCCTGCAGATGTGGAGAAATGTGGACTTCAGCTCCACAGCTGGTTGTGGTGACCTTTTATAGATGTTCTTCTATATTTCCAGTTATTGCACAGAGGTCAGAAAGCTGCTTTGTTTCCCATCAGATGTCACTTCCTTAACTGTAGTGGCCTGGACACTTTGAACATTTGTGGATACTTATAAAAGGAGAGCATCTAGGAAGGTGTACATGTGCACAAAGTCCACCCTCTATTACACCAGGGAAGATCACGTGGTGTCACAACCTCATTCTCATTGGAAGGAGTCTGCTGTGAACACTGACTCCAGCAACATTCTCATGTGATGTGGAGGTCCCAGCCCACATGGTAATGATAGTTCCCTTTATTGTTTCAAATTTCCCTGAGGTTGCACTTCAAATAGGGGCTCTTGGTAGTTTATGTTGACCACAGAACCACTGCATGTGCTGTTGATGCAGACTTTCCATCACTACAGAGGGTATAAGGTATCACATGACCAACATCAGTTGGGTATGTTCCAAGTGTAAATCTACTCCAAAACACAAGGACCCACCAACCTATAAAGGACAGATGAAATCCAGAATGTTCCTAGAACTGTATCAGATGAGTGACATTGGTATACTTTAGACATACACGTTTAACATCACTGTCAGCACAATGAAAGGTTTTGTAGTGCCTATCATTTGTACACTGCCCAAATTTGTGTTCCTTTGTATTTATGCTGAAGTGGGCATCTGAACTGTTCAGCATGACTGCCAAAGATCTCCTTGTGGTGCACAGTGTGGTGAGTACAATTTCCATAATAGTAGAGCTTTCTGCAGTACATGGAGCTCCAGCTCACAGGTTAATATCTTGAGGACATGTGAAATCATCCATGAAGTAGTGCTCTGGAAGATCACATATGCCATGTGTTTTTTACTGGGCTTCAGAGCATTTTCAGGAAGTAAGTAGGTACACTTTGTACAACATGTGCTAAGTTGCTAAGGTGCAGTCACTTCTGCAGAACAGATTGCTGTGAAACTGCTTGAAGCCTCCACAGTCACACTGTTCTCCATCATACTCCACAGAGGTCCCACATCAAACAGATATTAGGCTTTCATTTGAATACTCTAATATACTCTGGTAGATACAGTGTTTTCCACCATAATTAATTACATTTGCTGTCTTCTCCATGCAGCAGTTACTGAAAGCATCTGTCATTACAGGTACCTGTTCATAGGTAGGTGGCCCTTCTCTAGCAAACATGACTCCTCATCATAATACAGACCAAACCTTCTCCCAGATAATTGGCTGGCTGTAATTGGTAACAAATAATGTCTCAGCAGAACACCCACCATGATGAGATTACTTCTTTTGCATACACTATATAGAAGTGTGTTGGGGGGAACCAAGATCAAGAGGCCCATTTCTAATCACAATTAACCCTCAATCTGGCTTAGGAGGAGTATACATTTTGTTTGCATATGTGTTATAAAACATGCTTGCAGACACCACTTATTTGTCCATGGTGGCTGGCTCTCTTACATTGTAAGTGATTATGATGCTGATGTAGTACCCAGAACCAAGTCTTTGGAACATGGAGTCAATTAAACCATGTAGATGTCATGTTAAGGTAACTGTAGTCAAAATCCCTGCCTCCACAGGTATGCATTTCCCCAGCTCACTTTTATCTAAGAGAGCACATTCATATGTAAGTTCCACATGCTCACAGTTTTGGTTGCCTTGTGCCACTTTTGTATATTTTCATATATATGAACCCCTGTTGTTCAGGTGGTGAAGATGGTTTGTTACTGTCTTACTTGCCACCAGGAGAATAAATGAAGATTCTGTGTTTCCTTCTCTCCATAAGAATAAGCCTGGTATGAATTCACTCTTCAATGCTCCACTGTCTTTTTTTAGTTTCATTGAATCCAAAGTAAACCTGCCTGGAGCTGAGCTTCTGTGGTGCACTAGGCTTACCAAAATTGAGCACATTTTGAGACATTGTTGTATAGAGTATAAACTGAGTTGGAACTCACAAGAGGGGCCTTTTACACTTCCTAGATGTTCTGCATAGAGTGTACTAGTAAGCCTAGAGACTGTACTGGTATTCACTTGAGAGAACAGGGTAAGTGGGTGCCTCTCTTCTTTGTTACCCAGGATGTATGTGGGTCCTGTTGCATTGGTGTCTGCCACTGTTTGAGGAAGTATGTGTACAGCATTTGGAAATCCTTGAGGGATTTGATTTCACAGGCAGATCATCCAACTTCACAACACCTTTCAGGGCCCCATAGCACATGTTCATGGTGACTGTGGAGAGAGGAACCTCCTCCAGGTAGCCACAGTAGTAACAAACAGGAAGGACAAAGGAGGGATCATCCACCTGCAAGGTTCCTTGGTCATCCTGAGTCATCATCACCAGATGTTGGGGCCAAACACTTTCTTGTGCCACATGTTTCTGATGTCTCTCTGACCCCCAAAACTCAGGCTGTAGGAAAGCCAGCCTGAAGTCTGAATGCTCTTGCTTGTGTGTAGCTCCTTCCTGGAATCACCTCCTCAGGTGAGATGTAGCACTATGAGGGGTGACATTGAGAACTCTGGACTGGAGCCGGCTACACCCAGAGACCAAGTAGCAAGAGGTGAATCCTCAGGGTGATGAAGCCTTCTGCTTGCCTCATGCCCCTTCTCAGTATCACAGTCAGAGGAAATGGAGAAAGGGAGGACACTCACTGAATCCAGGTCCCAACCATCTGCCAAGGCCACTTGCTACCAAGGAGAGAGTGACAGAAAACCTACCCTGGGTGGATCATGTGAGGGGACTAGGTAACAGTTACAGAGTGTGGCAAAAGGTGGGGCTAGACACTAATTCAGCTAGTAGGTCAGTGTGAGCCCAGACACATAGCTCCCTGAGGGTGCAGGAGGGCTGGGTTGCAGAGGGTGCTCAGGATATCAGGAAACATCAGTGATACTCATGGGCATTCATGAGCACAAGGACACACCAGTGCCTCCAGTAGGTGCTCAGAACACAAGGGGACATCAGAGCCACCAGGGGTCACTCAGAACACAACAGAACATCAGTATCACAGTGGGGAGCCCTTAGGACACAAGGGAAATCATTGCCACTAAATAGAGGGGCCCAGCTCAGAAGCTGGTTTTCAGAATGTTTGCAGAAGCTTAGGGGTCAGTGTTTGTGTTTTCTTCTTTTACTTCGCCTTGGGTTAACTCTTGCTTTTTTTTTTTTTAATGTCTCTAATTTCTTACATTATCCACAGGCAAAAATGTAGAAAGTAACTGTTTGCAAATATAATTGCTTTCTCATCTGGGTCCTTCTTTTCATCCTATCTCTGTATAACCTGCTCTCCCTGATGGGCAAAGAAAATGTTAGAATTTGCACTGTGTCTTGGCTGAGAATGATTCCCCACATTCCAGTAAAGTACTGAGCTGGCAATTTTGAATCCAAGCACTGAGTCACACTCTCTTCTTCACACAGCAAGGACCATCCCACGTGGGAATGATCATCCCCACACTTTCTGCCCCCATAAGGATCTCTGCGCTCTTTAGAGCAGTAGGACACCTACCTCTCATCCACATGGCTACATTTTGATGTTCAAATTTTGACCATTTCTGAGGCTTCCATGATTGTCCTGAATGGAGAAGCAAGGAGCCTGGAGGTCAGACCAGCTTTCAGTATTTTCCCAAGACGGAGGCAGGAGGCAAGCCCAGAGATGACGCCCTGTCACTGGGAGCTGAGAAGTACCCCACAAGTTTCTGAATGTGGTTCTGGGAGACTCAACAAATCTCAGGTTCAGGGTAGAAACCACCTCCATCATGAGGACTATCTGATTCCTGCAGACCCTCTGCTGTTTGTGCAGGATCCCCAGGAACCTGCCCCTTCATCACCTCTGACTTCTACTGTCAAACACCCATTAAATCTATCCTAGGGTGAAACCCAATGTGGCTGGGACTCTGCTCTCTCCTCTCCAGCCCCGGTATATTTTACCTTAAACACACCCCCATCCCCTCATATCCATCTCCTGGGTCAGACCCCTTGATAACCCAGGGTCAGGTACATTTAGGTGATCTGGAGCTGGTCTCAGCCCCTCTTTTGATCCCATGAGGTGCCCACATGCAATGTCTGATCACTCAGACCCTACAGCAGGACAGGCCTGTGTCAGGTGGAAACACACTGATGACTGGCCTCAGACCACCTGCAATGACTCACACATATGCTGAGAGAACCTCCAGGTGGCCCCATGAACTACAATTCCATGGGCAGTTGGAATTAGAAAGCAGTCAAATAAGGCCTGGGTGGCCTGGTCACCTGGTATGTTACAAATGCCCCCACTGACAGGACCAGGGAAATAGCTTTTAGTTCTAAAATTGCAAGACCAGATTTGAAGTAGGACAGAGAGAGGGATTCACTACTTAAAACCTGAGTAGAAGTTTAACAAACAAGAAAAGAGATGACCTAAGTGTCCTACTAAGAAGTTGAACAAAAGGTAAAGATTCTATATTAAATGAGTATATGCCTTACTATACAGGTATAAACTGATTTGTCTTTGCTCTATAGTACTCTTCAGAAATATCAATGAAATGTATTTACAAAGTCTACCACAAATGCACAAACCTGCATATGTCAAACCAACCAGATGTACTAATTCAAGTTTTGGTCTCCTCAGTCAATTCTTACATGTGCCTCCATGTTGTACCACATGTTGGGATGTCAACTTCAACCTATGTTCTCTTCCATCTCACTCTGCACCACCTCTTCCTTGCCCTCATCCTCGATGGTCATTTGCTCGCCTTGAAAGCATTGCTTGGATTTGGTTCTCCAGGTATCTCTACTTCACACTTCCTCACACCCTCAGTGTTTCCACCAAATCCTTATGACACTTAGCAGTGTCCACTTTCAGGATGGACCATAGCAAATGGTCCATGCACTTCCTGAAGGACATACTGCTTGTTTCCTAGTTTGGCAAATACAAATTAATCTGCTATAAACAGTATGTGCAGTTTTGGGTGCGGGCATACATGGTTTTTACTCTCCTTTGGGTAAATACTAAGGAACATGGTTGTTGGACCCTGTGGTAAGAGTATGTTTAGCTCTGTAAGAAACCATTAAACTATCACCCAGCATGGCTGGGATACTCTGCACTCCCACCAGAGGTGACTGAGAGTAAAGCTGCTCACCAGCCCTGCACCGTCACTTGTAACTTGTTATGAAGTGAATGCTGAAGTCTCCAGGGCTCCAGGCTGTGGCATGTTGTGTCCTGTGCCTGTTCTGTACTAACTTCATGTGAATTTAACACCCATGGTTTAGGTGACTCTCCATCCCTGGCAGCATGGGTCACTCCAAATATATTCCTCAAAATATTTTGCTCCCCAAACTCTTGCATTTTCACAAGGCTCTTCATAGAAGTTCATTTATTTTGAAAACATATTGGGTTTGATTTTTATTTAATTTAAATTATGAATTTTATTTAGGAACAAATGTCATTTTAAGATCAGTTGAATTTTCTGACCACAAACACAGTGTATGTCTATCTCTTCTGTGGTTCTTCTATGAACCACATTTTATATCTTGCAGTGAACAGATCTTGTGCATTATATCAAATTTTACATGTATCCTAAGGTGTTTTCTGTTAGTTTTTATATCATGATTTTTTTCCTTTCCAATTTTATTTTTTGTTCCTTGCAAATTATATACTAATGAGTTTGAATATATAAATTTTTAAGATTTTTGAAGAATTTCTGTGTAAATAATTTCATGTCTGAATAGAAAAATGAACTTTTTCTCTGCACCCTTTGTTGGGCTTGTGGAGCAGGTTTGGGGTGGCAATGCAGCACATCTAGATGATGACATCTCTCACAGCACCACCCCTAGCCAGGGCCCCTGTTGAGACTCCAAAACCGTATGTGGGCTCTGGCCACTACTTGGGGCATATCTTCATTCCCACACTGCATGGGAACTGGCAGGTTTCACTGCTTCTGTCAGAACCTTTGTCCCTCTTTTCCACCCTGTCAGATCTTCTCAGAACCCATTACAGGTTATATTTCAGAAGGAAGATGGCCAGGCATTTGATAGCCTGGAGGGTCTGGTTTGCCAGAGCAATGCCGCATTGTCCCAGCAGGACCCTGCTCTGCAAGTGACCTTGAATCTCCTTTTGGGTTCTGAATAAACAGCAAAAGAAAACAGGGTGGCTGGGGATGAAGAGCTCATTCAGGGCAGTGTCTCTTCTTTCTGGGTCATAATCAGATCTTAAAGTGAATCAGGAAAAAACTGATAAAGGTCTGGATGAAGGCATTAGGTCTGCCACTAAGAAACACTTCTTTCTGCCCTGCAGGTGATCACCCTGTGACCAGCCTCCTGCTTTCAATGTATACTGCACAGAGTAGGTAGTATGGTGATGAGCCCAGTCAGTCACTAGTAGCAACATGAGTGACCACATTCCCACCCACTGTCAGAACCTTCTTCCCGTTGGGTCTGTGGGGAAGCTAGTGAGGGACTCCAGGCTGTGATGCTGCATGTTTCCTTCCATTGTTCCCCTGGGGATGGTTCAAGTGTGCAGAGACCCCACAGATGTTCTGATGGGTGCTCCATTGAGAACACACCAGTGCTTGAGGGGACCTGGCCCAGCCATGGACATGCTGCTCTACCATCCTACAGGTGTCACCCTCAACCCATGGACTTAAGGAGCCCAGGAAACTGCCAACCTTTGATCCCCTAGGCATCAGCTCAGCTTTGCCCAGGGGCCAGCACTGGACAGTGGTCCCACACCAATGATCTGACATGCAGTGACCCTTGGATGTGTAAAGAATGATAACGTGCTGACCCAGCCATAGGTGCAGACACCTGTGGGGACAGCACACTTGTGCTTAAGCACAGAGGGTAAAACACAGACCTGAGGGCTGTGGGCCCAGGATGCAGCAACTGGCGCTGCAGCAGTCAGTGCCAGGAGAACTACAATCCTGTACCTTGTGGGAATAGCGTCACCAAGCAGAAACTCTCTCCTGAGAAGCCCTGTGTGTAGGATTCATCTGTCATGAGCCAGCCCTCTGTGCTGAGTAGCATCTGGGATCTATTTAGAAGGAAGAGTATCCATCCACCCACCTGGGCCATTGGGTTTTGAACTGCTCCAGCCCTGACCCTGCAGAGATGCTGCAGCACCTGCCTGTTCTCAGCAGCATGGCACTCATACCTACAAGGAAACTGCAAACTCAGGCTTGTTTCCTTTCCACTGGGTGGCTGAGGCCACTCACCTTCCCTCCTCTTGCCCCCTGGTTCATCCAATGGCCTGGGGATGGAGGCTGGGTATTGTGTGTCTGACTCCCAGCACCTGGGATGTAACCCCTGGAACATGGGGACCCTCTGTCTTTGTAGTCTAGATGGAGGCAGGTGTGTAACTGGCCCCCATGTTAGCTGATGTCATTAATAAATTCAATCAATTAATATTGGTATACAGACTATGGAATTGATGTAAGGCTATTAATGCCCACTTGCAGGGACCTGCATGTGAGCACCCATGTCTCTGCCTCTGCCTTGCACCCAACTTTCCCATGGACATGGCTCTGGAGGAACCTAGCTGCAGAACCAAGGCTGTGCTCCAGCAGGCTGTGCACATCTGGGGCCTTTGATCAGTGAATGCTTCTCAGACAGATGCATTTTGTGGCTTCCTATTTAAATGGAACCACACACCAGGGGCTTCAGAGCCTGCTTGGTCTGGCTGACACAGGGATATGCCTGTCTCCTTCCTTATATTCCTTCCTGTGCTGGTTTTCCTGTGGGGTCACTTAGAGAACTGATGGTGCACAGAAGCATTCATAGAGATGTGGAATGACTAACCCTGTTGCTATTTTTTTCCTTTTTAAAAAATATATGTGTTATAGTTTTATTTTCAATACTTCCACATTGATAATTGGGGAAAATATGAAAAGGACTTGAAAACCATGTAAACATCCTATTTTTTTTCTTAATTGTCCCCAGGTGTCCTGTCCCAGGTGCAGCTGCAGGAGTCAAGCTCCATGGGGGTGCAACCCTGACAGACCCTCTCCCTCACCTGTGCCATCTCAGAGAGTGTCTCTCACAACAGTGCTACCTGGAAGTGCATGAACCAGCCCCTAGGAGGAGGTCTCCAGTGGCTGGAAGGACACACTACAGGTCCTAGTGGTAAAGTGATAATGTACCATCTCTTCAAAGCCAGTTAGTCATTGAGCCAGAGACATCCAGGAACCAGTTCTCCCAACAGCTGAGCTCCATGAGCACCAAGGACACAGCTGTGGGTGCTGATGACACATGAAGGCAATTATGACACCAGAGGTCACTAAGGGCAGCAGAGGAAAATAGAATGCCATGGAGCCCATGACAATAAGGGTCACTCAGGACCCCAAATGTATATCTTTACACAAGGAGGTGCTTAGGGCATCAGGAAACTATCTGACACAAGAGGAGTCATGACATGGGTTATGTGACCATTAATTTAGGGGTCTACCCAATAGGCACCCAATAGGCAATGTGTGTCCCACAGTGTCTTGGTTTTCCATTAATATATTTTGAATCAGTGGCCTGGGCAAGGCAGATCACCCTCAGCAGTATGGGGTTTCTTGCCTGACCATTGAAGGCTTGCAGGGGACCAATGTGAGCCTTCTGCCAGCTGGCCTTGAAACTGGAATGTCCTACTAGCTTGGTCCACCTTCCAGCAGCCATGGGACACGGGCTCCTCCTGTGTTTCAAGTCTGCTTCCTTGGACTAGAACTAAATGTGAGACTCCTCTGCAACCATCACATTACCCTTGCTTCTTAATTCCCCTGAACCTTCTTTCTGTCACAATCTCTTAGTTCCTCAGAGACTCAGTGCAAAGGCAGGATGTGTGTCCATGTCCCAGGAGCTCCAGGATGAGACAGGTGTGATCTGTATGTGCACCTGGTCACTGTGAGACCCAGGACCCCTTCAGCCCTGCACCCATCACACAGGCTGTGTTTACATCTCCCCATTTCTCCTTATTGTGCTGCTTCCAGCATGGACAGGAGACTGTGACAGGGGGCCATGATCATGGAAATTATTAGTGTTTGTCCTAACTCAGCACAGCCTCTGTCAAAGGTTCTTCCTATCAATTTCATGTGATCCACTGTTAACTTCTTTCCCTGAGTTTGCTGTCCATCTATTCTGCAGTGAGCCCTCTCCTATCTGGCCATGAAAACAACAAAAATCATCTCTTTAAAAGAAGCCAAATTCTTGTGAAAAACGGAGCAATGGAATAGAAAACCCAATAGTGAGGTGTGCTCCATCCTCTCTGCAAAACATTACCCTCCTTAAAAAGAAGAGAAAGTGAACCCTGGCTGGTGACACAGTGGATAAGGTGCCAGCCTGCGAACCCAAAGGTCACTGGTTTGATTCCCAGACAGGGCACATAACCAGGTTGCAGTCAGGTCTCCAGCCAGGTCCATAGCTGTAGGCAGGTGAAAGGCATCCATATATTGACTTTTCTCTCTCTCTGTCTCTCTTCCTCCCCCACCCCTAAAAATAATAAATAAAATCTCAAAAAAAGAAGATAAATTGTACAGATGCAAGAACACAGATGGGCCTTAGAGGCATTCAATGTTCAGGGAAACATGCCACTCTCAGAATCTCAGAGGCTGTGTGTTCTGTGTCTGAGATGGAGCAGTCAAGGGTGTGAATCTAGAGCAGAATCAAGTCACCGAGGCAGAATTCTGAAAATGGTGTTATCACTTAATGAGCACTGAGTCAGGTTGGAAAAGTGAGAATGTCTTGATTTGGATGATGAGAAATGTTGCACAAAGGTCACTTTCTCCAGTCAGGTGAGAGTGGGGATGCTACCCATGTGCTTGGAACAAGGTAGAAGGGAGGACTGGAGTCACTACCGTGAAAAGTGTGTGTGTGTGTGTGTGTGTGTGTGTGTGATTTATTGAGCAATAGAATTATTATCACATGTAGGGATACACTGATGAGACATGTGAGCAGAGGCAAATGAGGACAACAGAGTCCAGAAAGCCACCAAGAGCTTCTGGACTCCACAGTGTCAGCTGAGTCAGTACATCCGGCACCTGCAGGGAAGTGGCTCCATGAAGAATCACTGGAGTTTTGTAAAGGCCAGTTATCCATATCCTGAGATGTCTAAAAAATAAGGTGACCTTGAGAAAATGTCCTGAATTCAGGGCTCAGCCTGTAAGTCTTCACTCAGAATCCCCTGTGAACAGTCAGGACTTTCCCCTGAAGGGCATGTGTTGAACAGAAAAGGGTGAGTGTGACCCATGATTTCAGGACTGCTGTCCCCTGAGCAGGTGCAGAGGGAACTGTGGAGGGATTTCAAATGAGTGCCTGAGTGTTCCTCTTTTCATTAAAAAAGTAGTGAAATAATGGTTGGAAAGGAGATGGCTATAAATATTGTATTCTGTTAGAGCATCTATCAAACATGTTAAGACAAGAGAACCACAGTAAACAATCATATTTACAGTTTTCTTATATATGTATATACATATATATCTTGATATTAAGGAGGTGGAGACAGGGATGGTGTTTTCAATTTATTCAATGATACATTTTGGAGACACCAGTAAAAACCCTGAAGGAGGGTTTTGAATTAGAAGCATGTCCTGTGAGGGATTCATCCTCAGTGGGAAAAGCTCGGGAACATGGCAGGGAACACATATACAACACACATTGGAATTTGGAGTCTCGGGTTCCCTGTGAGCATGGCCCCTGTGTCCTCTAACTTCTCTCAGGAGGAGTCAAATATGTGTCTATGAAGCACTCTGCCTCATGAATATTCAAATAAGAAGAGGTAGACTAAGTTAAATGTAGGTCTGTGTCCTGAGAGCATCAGCCACAGTCACACGCTCCACTACATAGGTCCCGACAGCACAGCCCCTCACCATGGACTGGAGCTGGAGAGCCCTCTTCCTGGTGGCAGTGGCTACAGGTAAGGGTCTCCCCAATCCCTGGGTCTCTGGGTTGAGGAGGGGACCAAGGAAGTCAAAGGTTTTATACAACCACTCCTTTCTCCCCTCCTCAGGTGTCCACGCCCAGGTGCAGCTGGTGCAGTCTGGGGCTGAGGTGAGGAAGCCTGGGGCCTCAGTGAAGGTCTCCTGAAAGGCTTCTGGATATACCTTCACAGACTACTATATGTACTGGGTGCGACAGGCCCCAGGACAAGGGCTTGAGTGGATGGGAAGAATTGATCCTGAAAATAGTAAAACATGGTACGCACAGAAGTTCCAGGGCAGAGTCACCTTGACTGCAGACACATCCACAACCACAGCCTTCATGGAGCTGAGCAGCATGAGAGCCGAGGACACGGCGGTGTACTACTGTGCGAGACACACAGTGAGGGGAAGTCAGCCTGAGACCAGACACAAACCTCCCTGCAGGTGGGGCTGCAACCACCAGGGAGCGGTCAAGGACTCTGAACTAGGAACTCTCCCTGGAGCAGGTGCAGTGGAGGTTTGGGCTGGTTTCCTGTGCGGTTTCCTCTTCATATAACTGTTTCATCAGGCAATAGAACAAAGACCCCAGTGATGACAGTATCTGACTTTGCATCATGCTCACAGCACCAATTGTAAGTGGCATCACACAGAAGCAGACAGACCCAGGACATCTTGGAGAGGATGTGAAGGCTGGTGACAGACACCAAGGGGACTTGGAGCATCAATCTTACACATAATTGAAATCTCAGGGAGGAACAGGAAAGACCCTACAAAATAGAGACGTGCTGTGCTCACTTCAGCAGCACATATACAAAACGGAGACGTGCTTTGGTGGAGCCTGGAAAGAGACTGCCTCAGTAGTTTTATTTGTTGATGTGGTGGAGGAGGAACATTCTGCTCACTAGGGATTTTTTTGGTTTCTGTTTCCTAGTGACATCTAAAGGGGAGATGTCAGATTCCCCAGGTGGGGCAAATGGATTAAGGTAAGAACAAGGCTTCATTTGTCAGCAAAATAAAATGAATTAGAATCTTATGATATGATGATGATGATAGAGTTAGACAGGATTCCTGGTCCCATGTATTAGGTAAAATCAATTCCCTATATATGGTTATCACATATTTGAAACTTTGGATCATATTTCTGTTCTTACAAATAAGGTGCTGCCTCAAGATCTATGTTTAAGGACCATCAAATTAAGGAGCCATGCTAAATTAACCATTCTATCAGGTGGAAAAAATCCATAGATGTAAAATTAAACTCAATATGAATGGCATGGAGTTCCTCTGCAGCATTTGCTTTCGAAACACCTGATATAGTTCTTTCCAATGAAGCTCAATAGCAAGTTTTCTCTCATGTTCACCACAATAGATTGACTCACTATTTGGAAACCACAGAGCCTGTTATTAATGGTATTTTTGTTCATCTTTAACCTGCAGGTGACAAGATGGGTATAAAGGATGGATCATTTTCATCCTATTTCCTGTATGAACTCAGCAGGGCAGAAGCCAATTGTGAGTGAAAGTCACTGACTGCCTGGCTCCTCCATCCCCATGTCCCAGGGGTCACTATTGTGTCCTGGGGATGGGGGGATAATGGGTCAGCAGTGAAAGTGTGGAGAAATTGTGGACATGGCTGGCCAAGATTTCTGAAACTTTAAATAATTGTTAAGTAAAAATGTTGTTTTCAAATTCTGAATAAATTGTGGGTGGTGGTGGCTGAGGTATAGGAATCCTGGCCACACAATACAGCACTGGTTTGTGATGATTCTGTGTGTTGATCACATCAGTCACTGCACGTCCAGGGGGATGAAAATTCCAGCAGATTCTGTCAGGGAATGACCTCCAGGCTTCAAAGACATCCAAGCACAATAAACACTACATACTCATGCCCCATGGACTATGGGGTTGGATAAAACTATCTGAATGGCTTAAAAGGCCCTTGAGGTCTGGTCCTGGGTCAAGACTCACCTTCAAAGCTGATCCACGATTTGCTGTTTGTGTTAACACAGGAGCAGGAAACAACCCCCACTATCTCTGGAAGATTTTAACCCCAGGGTTGACTAAAGGTAATACCAGAGGGCCTCTCCCATGTATTCAGTTTCACAGGGAAATAAATCCATATTAAAAAAAAAATGATCAGATGGCATAAGCAGCTGTCTTGAAACATCAAATATCTGAGTGAGGTAGGCAGATACAAAGTGTTTCATTATATTTTCACTTAAAATCATATGCTAAACATTAACATTTTATAATAACTGCTTAGTATTTCTCTGTGGATTTATCCTTTGTAAATTCTTATGATATAATACCTCAGGTTAAGGTTGCTTATTTGGCACAATGACTAATTGCAGCATGTTCTTAGGTTCCATACTGTAAGGTTTTGTATTGACTTCCACCCTCACATTATTCAATCTCCAGTTGGACAGGTGTTTGCAGACTTCCTTAAATTGTTCATGTCATGGGGTTTCCAGGAGATCTGAGAGCCCACTGTGCTTGCAAAGAACCCCAAATCATACACTGCTCCCCAGGCCTCTTTTGCTTTTCTACTCTCCTCTTGCCATGGTGGGTAAGTGGCAATGGCAAGGGGACACTCTCTTCCAGAAGCCAATTGTATTCTGTTGAAAGAGAGCACTGGATGCTTGGTTGCTGGTCATGTGAGGTTTCTGTTTTCATAATTTTTGAGAAATTCCATGCTACTTTTCAAGTGACTGAATCATTTGAGCAGGTGTCTGATCTTAGACTGCATTAGGTTTAGTGTGTTTTCTGTTTTCTCCTATTTCTGCAAATTCATTTTCATTTTTAGTTCATGACACCAGTCCTTTACCAAATCTGCAGTTTGCAGATATATATATATATATATATATATATATATATATATATATATATATATATATATGAGTGTGTGATTTGTCTTTAAATCCAGGCTGTTATGATATCTGCTTTGATGACATGTGTTCTAGTCTCTGGAGCAGGTGATGTCTGGGTCATGGGTGTGAGTCCAGCAAGCTGCTGACCCCAGGACAACTCTAACAAGTCACACACCTTAGTTCAGAGTCAACCAGGTATTTGGGTTGTCTACAGGGCACCATGACAGGCAGTCCCATGAGTGGCATCAGCAAATAAGTTTGTTAACAGGCCATATGGGTTGGTCACTCCCCAGTATCCCCAGGGACCACAGCCCAGATATACAGCTGATATCTGTGAGCTCAGCAATATAGAATAAACCTATGGCAGGTTTGAGAGATGAATTCACATCTGGAAATCCTTTTATGGGAACATGAATAAATAGCAAATGGCATGAGCTAAGACTTACATTTAACAAGTTGGAGAAAGTCAGGAAGTGTGTTAGAAATGAATATTACGATTAGTACACTTTAGAAAGAATGATCCTGTGTTTTGATAAATCTGCTCAGGCTGTAACATGTAAGCCCAGTTCCTGGTTCCATTATAGATTTACCATAAAAGGGAAAATCTTGAGTGTTCTAGAGATAGTTTTATCTTCACCATGAGTCTCCTTCTGTGCAGCCTCCTCTTAGCCCCCATCCCCCGACCACTTTCACCTTCTGGAAATAATGTCTTCTGTTAGCTTTTGTTGAAAACTCTGGTCTGCAATTTTTTATGCCCTTTTCACAGTTCTTACATTTTGACCATGTTTAATGTTATATTTTGTAGGAGATTAAACTATTTTGTTGATCAAAAAGTTTGTTTTGTTTTTAAGAAAAAATAAAAAGCACATTTTCACCAGCTACCTCATTGAATAATGTATTTATCATTATCCACTAACACCTAGCAATTTTTCTAGCAATTTCAAAATTTCATCTTTTCTAAATAATTAATTTTTGAGCTAAAATTATGCAGTCTTCCAGGAATTTATATTTTTTCTATTAAGATAATTATGTAAAAAATGAAATAATTGAAAATCCAAAGGTACAATGTCTGGTGAATATTGTGAAGAATTGGAAATTTCAGCCAAACTGGAACAGTTTTTGCTTAGTCATCAAAACAACACGTGGGCTTGTGTTATCCCAATCATGATTGTGTGTTGCCTGTTGTCTTCTGGGAAGTCACACTCAAAAAGTATTTTTCTTACCTATGTTTAGCTTAGCCATTAAGAAGTTAACGTAATTTAATTAATTACAGATGATGTTCAATTCTTGACTTGAATATTTTGAGTCAAGGTATAGCATTAATTATTCACTATTAATATCTCAATTTGATTAATATGAACACCAACTTGTCAACCAGACCATGAAGCATCATCCAGTGAAAAATATCTAGCAAGAATCTTTGCAATTGACTCTTAACAAGTTCCATTACTCACATCTTCTCTACACACTGAAAAAATATATTGTGTGTGTTTCAGTTGTTTTTACCTTTCTTGAAATAATAAATGATAATATGTTGAAAGGGGTACTTATTTTATTCCATCTTCCATACTAAAATTATTACACAAAAATTCACCAATTTTAGAAACATTTTCATTAATGGACACTGGTATGACAACTCTCATTATACAATGTAACAGAATTATAGCAAATAAAGGTAAAGGCAACTAAGTGCTACTAGAGCAATGGTACAGAAAGAACTCAATCAACTTTTTTGTCATCACAGGCAATATATTTTTTTAAATTTTATTGTTGCTGTCAATATTCTTAAATAATTAACATTGTCATGTCCAATTCACTTGCATTAATATTAAGGCAAGATCACAGCTTCAAGCAAAGAAAGGCTGTTATTCTTTGTCATTGATAAGTGATTCTGATAGTTCAGGGACCGGAAGGGGTCCCTCCAATACTGCTCCAGAGTTTCCAGGGCTGATTTGTGTCCATATCAAGTCCCTATGATTTGGCCATGGGGACTTCCTCTGGGCACTTGAGCTGCCATGGAAACAAAAGCACACACTTGCCACTTTGGCCTCAGCCTGTCAATGCAAGGTGAGTCAGCAAACTCAGGCCCAGAACACCATGGAGAGATGTAAATTGCTCTTTACCAAAATGTCCCTATTTACACATGGCAATGATTTTGCTATTAGACAGTTCCTGTTTTAAGAAGTTTTCAAGATGTTGATATGTGATTCCTTGGCATAAGATCCTACGTGAGGTCTTCTAGGAGTCTTAGACCTGGTACTCATAGAGACTGAGAGGTGCTCAGTGGGAACAAGAGGAGGAGACACAGTGACCCTGTGTCATTTGGTATTCCAGGAGCAGACAGGATGATAGAACCATGGAGGGTGGGTTCCAGGCTCTGGACTTGGTCCTGCACGTGTATGAATGAGCCAACTCATGGCAGTAGCTTCCAGAAGACAATGTGACACCCTAACTAAATCCATGACTTAGACACACTTCCCCACAGGATGCTCTCCATGCCTTTAACACAGTGCACAGTACAGTGAATTGGGCTCTATAACACTTAATCTGGCACAGGGTGTTAAGCTGGACAATTCAACCAACACAGCTATGGAGACAGCTTGCAGAATGTTTCTTTTACCTCAACCATCATAACCTGAAATTGATGAAAGACACTGGCTCTCAGAAAGGGATTCCTCCATAGTTGGCACATGTATGGATCAATTAAATTGAGGCTGTGACTGCTAACTTATCCATGGCAGTCCACATAGATCTGGACCAGGTGTAGAACTAAAAGTTTCTGTTCAGGTGCTGGCTTTTCACTCTGTTCCCTATTGTGGTCAAGGTTGCACCTGCCAGCAGGGGAAGAGAGGGGTCAGTTTAGCCAGGGCAGAGTCTTTTCCATTCTCTATTTGCCTTCAACAGGAGGAAGAAAACTTGCATCATTCTCCTGCCTGCTGGAGGCCAAGGGACCAAATTCCACAGCCTCTGTGTGCTCGCCATCTTTATCTTTCTAACAAACAGCCACACACAAAATTCTATTCCCCACAGAGTGAGACAGAATTAGGGGATCCAAAGTATGCATGGTATTTGTCAATGGCTGATGCCAAGTCTGATCACAGGGACAGCTGCAGGAGTGACATTTGTACCTGACCTTCTAACACTGACATTGTGATGGATCTTACATCAGGGCCTGATATTGCTACAGGGCCCTAATTATTGTAGAGATAGAACAGGGACTGAATGGATTCACCACCGTGGTGTTGGGCCCAACAGAGACTGTAGCAGCAGTTGTCTGTGACACTTCCAGGTGAACTTGCCTTACCTTATCTGGTAAAGGACCATGTCACAGGTGACACACAGCCTTCTCCATTGTAATGAGGACTCTGAATCCACAGGAATATAGAGCCCTGCAGTGTAGGTAACATTAGATACAGAAACCCTTACAGGGGACACACATCCTCACACATGGATGAGGACTTGGACCATCAGACTCCCTATAAGCATGGTCCCTGTGTCCTCTATCTTCCCTGAAGTGGGGACAAGTCTTCAGCTTTGAAACACTCTGCATCATGAATATGCAAATGGAAAGCAGCAGACTAGGTTAAATGTGGGTCTGTCTTTGTCCTGAGCGTGTCACCCACAGCCACACCCTCCCCTACAGAAGTCCTGAGGGCACAGCTCCTCACCATGGACTGGGGCTGGAGAGGCCTCTTCCTGGTGTCAGTGGCTACAGGGAAGAGACTCCCCAGTCCCTGATTTCAGGGTGGGATGAAGAAGATTCAGGGGTGTTTCCCACCCTCCCCTGCATTCTCTCCACAGATGTCTAAGGACAAGTGTAACTGGTGCAGTCTGGCACTGAAGTGAGGAAGTCTAGGTCACCAGTGAATGTCTCCTGCACAGCTTTTGGATACATCTTCACCAGTTACTGGTGCATTGGGTGTGACTGCCCAGGAGCAGGGGCAAATGTAGTTTAATGGTTGGCTTCTTGGCAAGTGTGGGGTTAAGCCTTCACCCAGCAGTTTCTGTCTGGGAGCCTCCTTTCCTTCAGGATTCTGTGCTGACCTCTTAAGCATTGAATTACAGAGGGTTTTTCTGTAATAGAAGAAAACATCCTCACAATGTGCCTAAGAAAGAGAGAATCATTCTATGCTTATTTCCATCCTACTGTATTGTCAGCAATCATCAAACCTTATGGGCATCATCGGCTGAATCGAAACAGAGGGTCTGCTAGACCCAACACAGTAGCCCAGCCTCACACAGTTCAGTCTTTGCTGGGAAGCTGCATGGCACTTGCATGATGTACAGAGAGTGGAATGTGCCTCATACATTAATGGCAATGGAAGTAACACTTACTATGCAAACTTTGTGAAGGGCCAACATACCATCTCCAAAGTCAATGCCAAGAACAAGGTGTACATGCAAGCGACCAGACTGAGAAGTGAGGATTCATCAGTGTATTAATGTGTGAGAGACACAGAAAGGGAAATTCAGCCTGAACCCCTGTTCAAGCCTCTCTGCAGGAGGGGTTGCAGCCACCATAGATTGCCCTGGGCCCCTGAACACAGGGACCACACCAGAAGCAAGTGCAGTTGGATGTTTTAGCCTGATCTCCTGTTCCTGCTATAGGTTCCTTCAGAAAACCTCTCTAGATTCCTTATTTTGTGCTCACCTCTGAAGTTTCTGGGTTATAAAATTTATGTAAAGAGAGAAAACATCACCATATGGACAAAAGTCAGTGTCTCTTTCAGACACTCTTGTGTCCACATCCAATGAACTATCAAATTATTTGACCCAAGTTGACTGAATCTAGCCAGAGGCTCTTCTGATTCCAAAAATTCCACCAATCCCTGGCTGGTAGCACAATGGATAAGGCACTGATCTGTGAACCAGAAGACCACTGGTTTGATTCCCCAGCCAGAGCACATAACTAGGTTGCAAACCAAGTCTCCAGCCAGATCTGTGGCTGAAGGCAGGTAAAAGGTAACCGCACATTGATGTTTCTCTCCCTCTCTCCCTTCCTCCCTCTTTCTCTCTCTCTCTCTCTCTCTCTCTCTCTCTCTCTCTCTCTCTGGAAATAATAAATACAATCGTTAAAAAATAACAACCACAACAAACCAAACATGCTGCCCAGGCTCACACAGCCTAGTGTCCAATTTGGCTAGTAGCAGGAAACATGTATACTGGATATTGGACTTCAAAGGCATATGAGCCTATCACCAGATATCAAGGAGCTCAGGTGGTGATGGCCATAAAATTATCATTATGCTCACAGCACCAGGAGTAGATGACACCACACAGAGGCAGAGGGTCCCAGTGTTTCTTGGTGAGGGTGTCTAGGCTAAGGAAAAATACACACCCAGTGCAGCATTTATCTTGCACAGGATTGAAATCTCCAGGGAGAACAGGAAATGCAAATCACATCATTACAGTAATTCCTGTGTATCAGGCCTGAGTTAGTTACTCTGTTTTTAGTTCATATACTCATCATTTTTTAGGGTAAATAGGAATAGGGGTAGATGTAAGTTCCCATCTGCTGAACATGAACCTCTTGCATTTTTAATTCTTGGCATGGTCATGAAGATTGTATTCTCTCGTGCTCCTTACAGGTTGTTTTCAAAAGCACCTCTCATTTCAAATCTCTCTTTTAATGACAACTTGCTCTCCTAAGTCTGTATCCTGGAGCAAATGGATCACTGGGGATGGCACAGGACCAAGTGTGGAGGGTAATTCTTGACAGACATGGACCTTTATACAAGTTATACTTTGGGACCATGTCCTTCATTTCATTGTCCAAACCCAGAGTGCACTATATAGTAAGAGGGCATGAAAATTAGAATCCTCTGCTTATGAAAAGAAGTTCAAAACCAACCCTGCAGCTCTGGAACAGGAGCCCATCCTGGAATTCTCAAGTGTTCCCAGTAAGTGGTTAGACTAGAACACAGACCACTCACCAAGGAGTTTGGGCTCAGCTGGGATTTCCTTGTTGCATTTTTAGGAGGTAATTGATGGTGAATGAGAGACCACTAAGTACTTGAGGGGATATGTCTGAGAGGAACAGTGTATGGTTCAAAATCTGTTGACCAGGGGGTCTTTGTTTTTGCAATTGTCCAGTATGAGGTGAATTTGGTGGAATTTGGGAGGGGGGACTCTGGGACTACTGCATAAACTCTGGATTTACCCCCAGTAGCACTGGGATGCACTGGGTCCACCAGACTCCAGGGAAGGTAGTGGGGTATGTATCCTACATTAACAGTAATGGAGCTACCACATACTACGCCAACCCTGTGAACAGCTCCTTCACCATCTCAAAAAAAAAAAAAAAAAAAAAAAAAAGCAATAACATGCTGTACCTGCAAATAAGCAGCCTGGGGGCCCAGGACCCTGCCATATGTTATTGCACTATAAACACAGTGAGGGGGAGCCAGCCTGAGCCCAGACACAAAATCTCCCTGCAAGAGATAGGAGATTTCTGTGGCAGGTTTCAGTCAGGACACCAAGGTTGCTCAGGACACACTGAATTAAGTGTTCAGTCCAGGAGCAGGTGCAGATGCAGGTTAAGGGTTGGCTTCCTGACAGGTGTGGAGTTAACTTTACACACAGTGGTATTCTTGTGAAAGCCTCTCCACCTTTATGATTGTGTTGCACTCTTCAGCATCTGAAACAGAGATTTGCTCTAATAGGAGAACTTCACATGCACAAGAGGCTGAGTTTTTGGGGAGTCCCAACCCGCAGAGATTCCCTGGCACTGCAGGTGAAGTGAATACTTCCCAGGCAGCACACACTAGAAAGAAGGCTGGCTACTGGCTTGAGGCCAAAAGCCCACTTTGCCATTCTCAAAGATATTTTATAGAAAGTGGTAAACTTGAAGGCATGGAGCTTGTTGATCAATGTTAAATGATACTAATTACTGGAAAATGGATATTGTTCAGGAATAACAAGTGAAGGAGCACTGAGATTTCACTCAGATCAGGATGTGCATTCAAATTAAGAAACTCTGCTGTTGACACAACATAAAGTTTAAACGAGGTGAGAGAACAGGCCAAGCTTCCAAGAGGCTAAATAAAGTATGTCCCAATTCCCACCAGGGCCCACTGACTATATGATGAAGGGAGGAATACACCCAGTTTTTCTAGTTTTCCAATGAGGTCTTATAGGCTCCAACTGGCCTGCACGGGGATAGGATAGGGAGCGCAAGACATCTTCAGGTCCCTAAGAATTGGAGCGGTCAGCATCTGGACTCAGGGGAGCACAGCCTAGAGGCTGCAGAGACCTACAGGAGATCAGGTGAGACAGTTCCAAACTGGCAGCAAGCCGAGGTTGGCTCTGGGCAATAGCGGCTCTACCCAGAGCCCAGAGGGGCGTGTTTAACTGAAGCCAGCTCCAGGCTCCCTGGTGACTAGAAATTTGAATAGTGAAGTGTGGGTAGCACGGACAAATGTCAGAGGGAATGAGGAATTAAATTCCTTCAGGGGAGGGACTATGTGAGAGCCTTGCTCCAGCAACAGAGAGAGCAAGCTCCTCACTGGGCCAGAGGTGGAGGAGAAGAGTCCTGTGGGGAGCAGGAGCAGGGGAGCAGGGAAGTACACTGGCTGGGGCAGCAAGAGGGCCAAAAATGGTGCTGCTGGGCCACCAGGAAAACAGCAACTTGAAGCCCCTGTGAGGGGGGAGGCCCAGCCCTGTGTACCCACAGAGGCCCACAGGCTCCCTCGGAAATTCCAAACTGCAAGCCAGGAACTTGTAGCTGGGGCAACTGACCTGCCCATTGCCAGGGACAAAGGTTGCACTGCAGACACGCTGGGAGGGGCGCATCACAGAGGTGGGCGTAAATGAATCCTCAGAGAACTGGTCTGCTTGGAGGACTCCCCTTGCCCAGGGGAGCTGGGCAGTGTTGGAAGACCCCAGGCACTGTTGGGAGATGAGGGCTGCCTCCCCCAGGAGCTGTAGGGAGTCATGATAGGAACCAGCGAGGTTGCAGGCTGCCCTGCAGGGGTGCCAGGTGACCATCACAGGCAGGAACCTCTTCCAGGAGTTGGAGGGGACACCCTGGAGGCCTCAGAACACCGGCAGCCCTAAAACCCAGCTAGGCTACTGAAGGCCCAGCCCACCTGGGGGTTGACACTCAGAATCAGCCCTGACTGTGACAATCATAGGCCCTGACACTCCGAGACCACACAGCTTGACTGTAGACTGCAGAGACCTGACCAAGAAGAAGAGGCAGCCTCAGGAAATGGACTGCTGCTAATCTCAAGCGCCTGAGTTACACCAACAGCTAGGTGAACTATTAACCCCTAACATATCCTTTTCAAAAGTTACTTCTCACATATTTTTAATCTTCCCCTATCTCAATCCACCTAAATACCCTACTCTTGATTTAAAGTGTACTCACTCTCTGGCTACAACACATTCCCAGTCCTCAATCTAAGTATTCCTTCCCTCCCCAGTCATCTAAACATTTTCTTTATTCTTCCTTTTTCTTTTTATTTTTTCCTTCCTTTTTTTTTTTTTTTTTTCTCTTTTCTTCCTGTTAAAGCCCATAGGTCCTGGCTCCACCTGGACCAATCAGAGATCATAAAGGGTGAGCAGCCACCTAAACCCTTTCTTTATTAATTATTTTTATCTTTTTATTGTTTTTTCCTTTTTTCCCTTTTTCTTTTTTTAAATTTATTTATTTATTTTTAATTTTATTGTTGTTGTATTACATCCATCCCATTTTTGCTCCCCTCTGTCCCCCTCCCCACCCACCCATTTCCCCCAAAGTCAATCCCACCTGTTGTCCATGTCCATGGTTCCTTTATACTAGGTTCTAGTCTAAGTTGCTCCCCTTCTTTGCCTCTACCTCCCCACTCCCTCCAACCCCATTCCCCCTGACCACTGAAGGCTTATTCCTTGTATTCATATACTTGGTTCTGCTTTGCTTGTTGTTAGTTTTGCTCATTATTGTCCCATAATGGGTGAGATCATATGATATTTGTCCTTCACTGACTGGCTTATTTCGCTAAGCATAATACTCTCCAGTTCCATCCATGTTATTGCAAAGGGTACAAGTTCCTTCTTTCTTTCTGCTATATAGAATTCCATTGTGTAAATGTACCAGTTTTTTGATCCAATCATCCACTGATGGGCACTTAGGCTGTTTCCAGCACTTGGCTATTGTAAATAGTGCCACTATGAACATAGGTGTGCATAGGTTCTTATAAATTGGTGTTTCAGGATTCTTTGGGTATAGTCCAAGTAGTGGAATTGCTGGATCAAAAGGCAGTTCCATTTTTAGTTTTTGAAGGAAACCCCATACTGTTTTCCACAGTGGCTGCATCAGCCTGCATTCCCACCAACAATGTATGAGGGTTCCCTTTGCCCCGCATCCTTGCCAACACTTGTTGTTTGTTGATTTGCTGATGATTCCCATTCTGACAGGTGTGAGGTGGTATCTTAATGCATTTTTAATTTGCATCTCTCTGATGACTAGTGATGTTGAACATTCTTTCATATGCCTCTGGGCCCTTCGTATATCTTCCTCAGTGAGTTGTCTGTTCAGGTCCTTTGCCCATTTTTTAATTGGGCTGTCTGTCTCCCTGGTGTTGAGTTGCATTAGTTCTTTATATATATTTGGAGATCAGACCCTTGTCTGAGGTATCATTGGCAATTATGTTTTCCCATACAGTTGGTTCCCTTTGAATTTTGCTGATATTTTCTTAAGCTGAACAGAAACTTTTCAATTTGATATAGTCCCATTTGTTGATTTGTTCTTTGATTTCCTTTGCCCTTTTGTGAAGTATCAGTAAACATATTTTTGCGTAGGATGTCCAAAAGTTTACTGCCTATATTTTTCTCCAGGACCTTTATGGTGGCACTGCTTATGTTTAAATCCTTTATCCATCTTGAGTTTATTTTGGTGTATGGTGTAATTTATATTATTTTTCTCTCCGCTATAAGCCCACAGGTCCTGGCTTCACCTGGACCAATCAGGGACCACTAAGGGTGAACAGGGAGGCAGATGTGGCAACTATATACATAGACTTACACTGTTCACTCATACTTGAGGCTTTCTGATTCTCCCTCTCCTCATTTATGTGAGAAAGGATAGAATGAGCATCTTGACTGGAAGGAAAGGAACAACATACACAACCAATCCAGAATACAACCAGACAGCCCAAATAAAGCCTACACCAAGAACAACAAGTGGAGAAAATCTGGGAGATGGCAACATTGAACTCCGCAAATCTCCTAACACAGAAGGGTGCTCAACTAAGGCAAGGAAGAAAAGCAGATTAATACAAGGAAAAAACAAACAAACAAAAAACCAAAAACCAAGCAACAACAGACACCCAAAATGGGGGGAAAAAAAGAATCAGTCCATCATCAAAAGGAAAGGAAGAATCCCCAGAAAGACCACTAAATGAAACAGAGGCACCCAAAATATCATATAAGGAATTTAAAAGAATGATAGAGAAGCTCAATGAGCTTAGCCAGCTCAAAGAAAACTATAAACAACTCCAGGGAAGTTACAAGGAACTTACTGAGAGCTACAACAGCATGAAAAAGGATATAGAAACTATGAATAAGTGCCAGGAGGAAATAAACATTACAATTTCTGAATTGAAGAATATAGTAGAAGGAATCAACAGTAGGCTAGAGGAAGCAGAGGACCAGATCAACAAGTTGGAGGATAATGTAGACAAATACTCCAAGATAGTCAAAGAGAATAAAAAAAAAAGGATGAACAAGATTGAAGAGGGTTAAAGAGAGCTTCAGGACAACATGAAACATAACAACATCCGTATCCTAGGGATACCAGAAGGAGAAGAGAAACAAGGAATGGAAAACCTGTTCAAAATAGTCATGATAGAAAATTTCCCTAACATGACAAATGAAAACATTACTCAAGTTCAGGCAGCCCAGTGAAGATCAACCCAAACAGACCAACACCAAGGAACATTATTATTAAAATGACTAATTTCAAAGACAAAGAGATAATCTTAAAAGCATCAAGAGAGAAATGAGAAATAACATTTAAGGGTGGTCCAATAAGGCTATCAAATGATTATTCAACAGAAAAAATTCAAGCCAGAAGGGAATGGCAAAAAGTATTTCAAGTAATTGTAAATAAAGGCCGGCAACCAATAATAATCTACCCAGCAAGGCTCTCATTCAAGATAGAAGGAGAAATAAGGAGTTTCCCAAACCAAAAAAAAAAAAAGACTTAAAGAATACATCTCTACCAAAACAGCATTGCAAGAAATGCTAAAGGGTCTGCTATAAAAATAAATAAATAAATAAATGAAGAAACAGGGAAAGCCTAAGAGGAATACAGATACAAAGGGAGACAATGACAATTAATAAGTATCAATCAATAATAACCTTAAATGTAAATGGATTAAATGAACCAATCAAAAGACATAGGGTAGCCAAATGGATAAGACAACATGACCCACATATGAGCTGTCTTCAAGAGACCCACCTCAGAACAAAGGATCGACACAGATTGAGAGTGAAGGGATGGAAAAATATATATCAAGCAAATAGACATGAAAAAAAAAAAAAAAAAAAAAAAAAAAAAAAAAAAAAAAAAAAAAAAAAAAAAAAAAAAAAAAAAAAAAAAAAAAAAAAAAAAAAACAAAAAACAAAAACAGCCAGAGTAGCAATACTTATTTCAGACAAAATAGATTTTACAATGAAGGCCATAAAAAGGGACAAAGAAGGACATTATATAATACTTAGGGAACAATCCATCAAGAAGAAATAACTGTGTTAAACATATACACACCCAACGTAGGAGCTCCAAAATATATAAGGAAAACCTTGGAAGAGTAAGAAAGATAAGGACAGCAACACACTAATAGTAGGGGATTTTAATACCCCACTATCAACAATGGACAGATCTTCCAAACAAAAAATCCCCAAAGATGTTGTGGCATTGAACAATACTCCAGAGGAAATGAACCTAAATGATGAATATAGAGTCTTTTACCCCAAAGAAGAAAAATACACACTCTTTTTAAATGCACATGGATCATTCTCTGACAGACCACATGGTATATCACAAGATAAGCTTACACAAATACAGGGAAATTGAAATCATACAAAGCATCTTCTCAGATCACAATGGCTTGAAACTAGAAACCAATCTCAAGGGAAAAAAATGAAAATTCTCTAACTCATGGAGACTGAATAACATGCTTTTAAGTAATGAATGGGTTAACAATGAGATCAAAGATGAAATCAAAAAGTGCCTGAAAACAAATGACAATGAACACACAACAGCCCAAAACCTATGGGATACAGCAACGGCAGTGCTCAGAGGGAAATTTATAGCAATATAGGCCTACCTGTAAAACAACCTAACCATAAAGCTGCAAGAACTAGAGGAGCAACAACAAACAAAGTCCAAAGCGAGTAAAAGGAAGGAATCATCAAGATCAGAGCAGAACTAAATAACGCAGAGATTCAAACTACAATTCGAAGAATCAACAGTTCCAGGAGCTGGTTCTTTGAAAAAATAAACAAAATTAGCAAGTCTTTAGGCAGACTCATCAAGAAAAAGAGAGGGAGGACCCAAATAAACAGAATCAGAACTGACAGAGGAGAAATCACAACTGATACCTCAGAGATACAGAAGATTGTAAGAAATTACTACAAACAAAATATGACACCTGGATGAAATGGACACATTTCTGGAAATGTATAATCTACCAAAATTGAACCCAGAAGAAGCAAAAAGCCTGAATAGGCCAATAACAACTAGTGAAATTAAAGAAGTAATCCAAAATTTCCCACAGCACAAAAGCCCTGGACTGGATGGCTACACAGGTGAATTTTATGAAACATTTAAAGAAGAACTAACTCCTATCCTCCTCAAACTATACCAAAAATAAACAGGAAGAGGGAAGATTCCCAAACTCTTTCTATGAGGCCAATATTATTCTTATCCCAAAACAAGGTCAATACACAACTAAGAAAGAAAGCTACAGGCCAATATCTCTGATGAACATAAATTCTATGTTCTAAATTCTAAACAAAACATTGGCCATTCAGATTCAGCAGTACATTAAAAAGATCATACACCATGATCAAGTGGGTTTCATCCCAGGGATGCAAGGATGGTACAACATTCATAAATCAATAAATGTAATGCACCACATCAACAAATTGAAAGACAAAAACCATATGATCATATCAATAGATGCTGAAAAAGCATTTCATAAAGTACAGCAACCATTTATGATAAAAACACTCAGTAAAATGGGAATAGAAGGAGCATACCTCAACATCATAAAGGCCATACATGAGAAACTTGAAGCCAACATCATACTCAATGGGGAAAAAATTAAATCTTTCCCCCTAAGATTGGGAATGAGACAAGGCTATCCACTTACCCCACTTCTATTCAACATTGTCTTGGAAGTTCTAGCTATAGCCATCAGAGAAGAAAAAGGAATCAAAGGTATCCAAATTGGAAAGGAGGAAGTCAAACTGTCATTATTTGCAGATGATATGGCAGTGTACATACAAAACCCGATGGGCTCCACCAAAAACTTACTCAACCTAACAAGCAAATTTAGCAAAACAGCTAGGTATAAAGTCAATATTCAGAAATCAAAAGCATTTTTGTATACCAATAATGAAATAACAGAAATAGAAGTGAAAAAACAAATCCCATTTACCATAGCAACAAGAAAAATAATGCACCTAGGAATAAATTTAACTAAGGAGGTAAAAGATCTGTACTCAGAAAACTACAGAACAACGAAGAAAGAAATCAAGGAAGATACAAATAAATGGAAGCATATACTATGTTCATGGATGGGAAGAATTAACATCATTAAAATGTCCATACTACCCAAAGCAATCTACATATTCAATGCAATCCCAATTAAAATACCAATGACAGACTTCACAGAAATAGAAAAAATACTCCAAAAGTTTATATGGAGCCAAAAATGCCCACAAATAGCCACAGCAATCTTGAGAAAGAATAACAAAGTAGGAGGAATCACAATACTGGACTTCAAACAATACTACAAGACTACTGTCATCAAAACAGCATGGTACTGGCATAAGAATAGACATATAGATCAATGGAACAGAATAGAGAGCCCAGAAATTAACCCAGGACTCTATGGTCAACTAATATTTGACAAAGAGGGAAGGAACATCAAATGGAGTAAAAACAGTCTCTTCAACAAATGGTGTTGGGAGAACTGGACAGCAACATGCAAAAAGATAAAACTAGACCACCAACTTACACCATACACCAAAATAAACTCAAGATGGATGAAGGATTTAAACATAAGCAGTGCCACCATAAAGGTCCTGGAGAGAAATATAGGCAGTAAACTTTTGGATATCCTATGCAGAAATATGTTTACTGATACTTCAACCCAGGGCAAAGGAAATCAAAGAACGAATCAACAAATGGGACTATATG
>PVIW01004470.1:79910-99872 GCA_004026585.1 Noctilio leporinus
CTGTTCAGCTAAAGAAAATATTAGCAAAATTCAAAGGGAACCAACTGTATGGGAAAACATAATTGCCAATGATACCTCAGACAAGGGTCTGATCTCCAAAATATATAAAGAACTAATGTGACTCAACACCAGGGAGACAGACAGCCCAATTAAAAAATGGGCAAAGGACCTGAACAGACAACTCACTGAGGAAGATATATGAAGGGCCCAGAGGCATATGAAAGAATGTTCAACAACACTAGTCATCAGAGAGATGCAAATTAAAACCACAATAAGATACCACCTCCTCAATAAATCAACAAACAACAAGTGTTGGTAAGGATGTGGGGCAAAGGGAACCCTCGTGCACTCTTGGTGAGAATGTAGGCTGGTGCAGTCAGTGTGGAAAGCAGTATGGGGTTTCCTTCAAAAACTAAAAATTGAACTGCCTTTTGATCCAGCAATTCCACTATTTGGACTATACCCAAAGAATCTTGAAACACCAATTCATAAGAACCTATGTACACCTCTTTGCATAACAGCACTATTTACAATAGCCATGTGCTGGAAACAAACAGCCTAAGTGCCCATCAGTGGATGATTGGATCAAAAAAGTTCGGTACATTTACACAATGGAATTCTATATAGCAGAAAGAAAGAAGGAACTCCTACCCTTTGCAACAACATGGATTGAACTGGAGAATATTATGCTTAGTTAAATTAGCCAGTCAGTGAAGGACAAATATCATATGATCTCACCCGTTATAGGACAATAATAAACAAAACTAACAACAAGTGAAACAGAACCAAATATATGAATACAGTGAATAGTCCTTCAGTGGTCATGGGGAATGGGGTTGGGGTGAGGGGGGAGGCAGAGGCAAGGAAGGGGAGCAGCTTAGACAAGAAGCTAGTATAAAGGAACCATGGACATGGACAACAGGTGGGATTGACTTTGGCAGGAATGGGTGGGTCAGGGAGGAACAGAGGGGAGCAAAAAGGGGATGGATGTAATACAACAATATTTTTTTTAAAAAAGAGAAAGAAAATGATAACCATTATAAAAAAGAAAGAAAATTTGATCTGCATATATGCTGTCTACAACCTACTTCAGAACAAAAGACCTACATGAGAGTGACAATGAAGGGATGCAAAAAATATATTCCAAGCAAAGTATCATGAGAAATAAAATAAGTGCCAGTAGAAATATTTACATCAGGCAAAATAGATTTAAAAACAAAGGCTGTAAAAATAGGCAAAGGGGAACACAACTGGTGTAATATGGTGGACTGTGCCTTTATCCCTTTGGCACATTGAAGCGACATAGATAAGTCCAGAGCAAGATTACTTAAAACTATTTTTGTTTAGGAATTATAATAAAATGAAAGTTAGTTCTTCACAGTCTAGGGAAAAAAATTAAAAATGGGTGTGAATTCTTTGTGTTGAACTGAAATACTTGTACTTCATTTTCATGTTCCAGAGTCATCCAGATGTTACCATAAGGAACATGAGCTATTCCTTCTTCTGCTCACATACATCACTTTTTTTTCTGCTCTTGGCTGCCTGTGCCCTTGCTCCAGGACAGGCAGGGTGCAGCCCTCAGTCAGGGCTGTGGCTTTGACTGACTTTTTCTTCTGAGTGGGGAACCAAGAAGGTCAGTCTCATCCTGGGATGGAATGTGCTAGCCTCGATTCTACAGTGTTCCCAACACATGTCCATTCTTTTCTGGCTCTGGGAATCAATAGATGACAAAATGGTGTATGGAATGCATGAAGCACAGAATCATGATGCAGATTCAATCACCTCATGACCAGGTCCACAACATCTCTGTCTTCCTAGGTTCTGTGACCTGGCCTAGTGTCCATTGGTAAGAATAGGCATAGTGTATTAGCCCCATATAAAGTGTGTGTGTGTGTGTGTGTGTGTGTGTGTGTGTGTGTGTGTCTTTACTTATCATTATGACAGTAAGAAGATGCAAATTCTCTCTGATGCCCTTTTCATGGATCTTCATAAATCCATCTCATTATACACTTGAACATTTTCAGATATAATTGGGGACTTTGTATGAGTTGGATGAGGCATGTCAATACTCATACTGAAAAGACTAGTGTCATTGATGGAGGAATGAACACAGATCAATAGTACAGGGTATGGGTGACTTGGCAGGAAGCCAATGTAATCTAGGAATGACTCAGAAAACACAGACAGAAACAATCAATATACTGCTTTCCACAGTATATTCTTTAATTAGTTTCAGATTTGATTGATATATTTAAGAAAGTCCACATAAAAGTACAAATGTAAGAATATAATGAAAAACTATTTTACAAAGTAGTTGAAACAGAAGATACAAGAAGTGGTTAATACACAATAGTAATAAAAATGCCTGAATTAGAAAATTTCAACATCAAGAGTCAGGTTTTCTGTCTCCCTAAAATTCAGAGGTAAGTGCTCAGGTGCAAGGAACATCATAATTCATTAAAGGAAAAAAAAAAAAAGTTCATGGAGGACTGTGTTTTATACAAGGTTTTTTCCATAATAAGGCTGACATCACAAATTATTTCACTGTCCTGTGCATGTAAAGACAGAATAGGACCTGAAAAATGTGTCATTGAGCAATTGCGTTCTGTGTGCAAACATCAGTGTAATTGCACACACCTGGAGGGATCACCATTGCTGTGTCCATAGAGCTGTGCTTTTGCATAAATGTCAATGCAGTCCATGGTTGGAATGACCATCAGCACACACACCTGTGAGCAATGTGAGGCACTATGACATTAACATGCTGATGACATCACCAGGTGAGAGGAATATTTGAGCCCCATTAGTATCTTACAGGACCACCATTGGATATGTGGTGTGATATTGACCACAAAGGTGTTATGTGTGTGTGACAGTACATAAAACTATGGTCATAGGATTTGACAAGGGCAGATATGTTTAATAAGATGCTCCAGATTTAAAATAGTTTCTGGAGAAAATGTTCATCCTTTATTTATTTATTATTGTTGTTGTTTTTATGGTTGTTTGTTTTTTTTGTTAAGCATGTTTTATTGATTATGCTGTTATAGTTGTCCTCATTTCTTTTCCATTTATTAACCTCTGCCCAGTATCCTCATTCCTGCCACTAGTCCTACCCCAATTAGTTCATGTTCATATGCATGACTTATATGACGTGCATGTAAGTTCTTTGGTTTCACCATTTTGTATACTATTCTTATCCCTCTGTCTACTTTGTACCTACCAATTGTGCTTCTTAACCCCTTCACCATTTCATTTTCCCCCTTTCCCCACCCAGTTGATAACCCTTCAAATGTTCCCCAGACTTATTACTTGGGTTCTATTCTAGTTATTTGCTTTTTTTTTTTTTCTATTTAAATTTTGGATTCTGTTGTTGATAGTTGTGAAATTTTTGTCATTTTATTTTAAAAAAAAAAATATTTATTATTTTTAGAGAGACGGTAAGAGAGAGAGGCAGAGATGGGGAGATACATCAATGTATGGTTGCCTTTCACTTGCCTCCAGCTATGGACCTGGCTGGAGATCTGGCTTGCAACCTGGTTATGTGCCCTGTCTGGGAATCAAACAGGCAACCTTTGGGTTCTCAGGCTGGTTACTTATCCACTGTAAGGCCACCAGCCAGGGCCTATTTTTTTTTTTTTTTACTTTTATTTTTAATTATTATTATTATGTTTTCATTACAATGTTCCCATTTTATCCCTATTGCTTTCCCATGCCAGTCATCCCACATCTGTTCCCACAGTGAATTCTCACTTTGGTGCCCATGTCCACCGCTGCTTCATACTTGCCCTTTGACAAGACACTTCCTTTTCTGCCCCCCATTATCTCCCTCTATCCTCCACTCAGGTAAATGTACCACTATTTTTTTATCCACTCATTTACTAATGGACACATCATCTATTACCAGCATTTGGCTATTGTAAATAACACTGCTATGAACATAGGGTTGACCAGGTTATTCTGAATTGGTGCTTCAGAGTGCTTGTAAAATAATTCCAGCAATGGGGTTACTGTCATTTTAACATTCATAATTTTTAACTTTTTATTAAATACATCATTTAACATTACATATCATAATTAGCTTTACCTTGTCTGGGAACACTTACTCCTGCCCTTCCAGTATAAGTGATAATTTTGCTGGATAGAATAGTCTTGTTTGAGTGTCCTTGCTTTTCACTAGTTTGAATATGTCTTGTCAGTTCCTTCTTGCCTGCAAAGTTTCTTTTGACAGGTCAGCTGATAATATAGGAACTGCTTTATAGGTAACTCTCTTATTTTCTCTTGATGCTTTTAAGATTCTTCTTTTATCTTGAACCTTTGACATTCTAATTATGGTGTGTCTTAGTGTGGTCCTCTTTGGTTTAGCTCTTTCTCTCCCTTTCTGCTTGAAGCCTGATGCCATTATGAAAGGCACAGTGACTATCCAGACCAGGAAGTTCATGACCAACAGATTACTTCAGTGAAAACAAATGGTCATTTGCCAAGACTTGTGGAATCCTCAGTGATTTATTTGACTAAAAAGTTAATATATAAGAATCAGAATGATAAAGTATAATGATCAAAATGCACTAGTTGTACCTTTGTAATAATTTTCAACATAGTCACCATAAAATCTTGGTGAATATATGTTAAGTATGTTTTATTAAAAAGCATTATCTGCTTCTTTCTACTCAAGATTTCTGAACATTTCCTATAATACTCACAGAACAACAATCACACTAAAACAGACATTTCAATGTTCCAATGAGAAGACTCATTAGAGATAGTATAAGTCTTTACTGCATCCTCAACTTCACTTATACTTTGTATACAAGCTCTTTCTAGAAGATATGGAGCTAAGTCAATATAAATAAACCTACTTATGGGTACAATACTTTCAGGACAAACTTCAAATAAACATTTTTTGCTAGGCTGGTTCTTTGAAACAATAAACAAAACTGACAAGACTTCAATCAGACTCATCAAGAAAAAGAGAGGACACAAATAAATGAAATCAGAAATGGCAGAGGATTTTAGTAAATGTTATTTACTAAAAATGACAATATGATAAGACATTTGACAACCTGGCTAAAATTGACAAATTTCTGGAAATGTATAATGTACCAAACCTGAATCCAGAAGAAACAGAAAGCCTAAATAAACTGATAACAACTAGTGAAATTGAAGCAGTAATAAAAAAGCTTAAAATGCATGAATTCCAGACCAGATGGCTCCTCAGGTGAATTTTACCAATGTTTAAAGAAGAACTAATCCCTATACTTCTCAGCCTATTATAAAATAACCAAGAAGAGGGAAGACTCCCAAATTATTTCTATGCAGCCAATATTATTTTAATCTCCAAACCAGGTCAAGACACAGCTATGAAAATTTACACGCCAATTTCACTGATGAATATAGATGTTAAATTCTCAACATAATATTGGCTAATAAGATTCAGCAATACATTAAAAATATCATACATCATGATCAAGTGGGATTCATCCCAGGGATGCAAGAATGGTGCAACATTTGTTAATCAATGAATGTAATATACCACATAAGGCAAATGAAAGTCAAACAAACATATGGACAAATCAACAGATTCTGAAAAATCATTTGATGAAGTAAAGCAACCATTTATGATAAAAACACTCAGCAAAATGGAAATAGAGAGAGCATACCACAACATAATAAAGGCCATATATGAGAAATCTGCAGCCAACATCATACTCTATGCCAAAAACTAAAAGCAATTCCCCTAAGATCAGAAACAATACAATGTTGTCCACTCTCTCCATTTCTCTTCAACATTGTTTTAGAAGTTCTAGCCATAGCTATCAGATAAGAAAAAGGACTCAAAAGTATACAAATTGGAAAGAAGGAAGTAAAACCGTCATTATTTGTAGATGGCATGATAGTGTACACACAAAACCTGATAGATTACACCATAAACCTACTCAACCTAATAAGCAAATTCAGCAAAAGAGCTGGATATAAAATCAATCATCAACAATGAAAGGTATTTTTGTATACCAATAATAAAACATCAGAGATGGAAGCTGTAAAAAGCATTCCATTTACCATAGCAACAAGTAAGATAAAGTACTTAGGAATAACCTTATCCAAAGGGGTAAAAGAGTTGTATTAAAAAAACTACACAACACTGAAGAAAGACATTAAGGAAGATACAAATTAATGGAGGCATATACCATGTTCATGGATGGGAAGAATTAACATCAGTAAAATGCCCATACTATCCAAAGCATCTAAAGGTTCAATGCAATCCCAATTAAAATACTGAAGATGTATTTCACAGATATAGAAAAAATAATTCAAAAATTTATATGGAGCTAAAAATGACCCCAAACAGCCACAGCAATCTTGATAAAGAAGAACAAAGTAGGATGAATCACAATACGAGATATCAAACTATACTACAAAGCCAGTGTAATCAAAACAACCTGGTACTGGCATAAGAATAGACATATAGATTAAAGGAACAGGATAGAGAGCACAGTAATAAACCCACAACTCTATGGGCAATTAATATTTGACAAAGAGGGAAGAAACATAAAATGCAATAAAAAATAGCCTCTTCAACAAGTGGTGTTTGGAGAACCAAACAGGGATATGCAAAAAATTAAACTAGACCACCAACTTACACCACACACCAGAATAAACTCAAGTTAGGTAAAAGACTTAAACATAGGCTGTGACACCATAAAAGTCCTAGAGGAAAACATAGGAAGTAAAATTTCAGATATCCTACACTGAAATATTTTTACTGATACTTCTCCAAGGACAAAGGAAATAAAGGAACAAATAAACAAATGGGACTATATCAAACTGAAAAGTTCCTGCTCAGCTAAAGAAAATATCAGCTACTTTGGGGGGAATGGGTGGGTGGAAAGGGAACAGAGGGGAGCAAAATGGGGATGGATGTAATATAACAACAATAGTTTATTTTTTTAAAAAAGAAGAAAATATCAGCTAAATTAAAAGGTAACAAGCTGTGGAAAAACATATCTGTGAAACATACCTTGACTGTCCCTATGCATAGGTGTCAAGCAATCAGAACATCTGAAAGTTGAGCTCTTTTTATGCCTCTGTAGCAAACATTGGACAGAGTGGCTCATTTTTACTTCTCCAAACCCCTTGTAGCCAGTCTTCTTGTATTGAAAAGGTTAGAAAACTAAAACAAAAAATTTTTTTAAAAATTCAGATTTCTAGCTTAGAAAGATGGCAACAGAGTAGAGGACAGTGCTGAAGGCATTCTTGAGTGCCAGAGCAGCTGGATAATAGGGTAGGGAGCATGAGACATCTGCAGGTCCCTATGAATTGGAACTATAAGCATCTAGACATAGGGGCACAAAGCCCAGAGGTAGCTGGGACTTATAGGAGAGCAGATGAGACAGCTCAGAACTGGCTGGCCAGCAGGCCCATGTTGGCCCTGGGCAGTGGTGGCTCTGCCCAGAAGGATGGCTCTAACTAAACAGAGCTTCAGGTTCCCCAGTGACTAGAAATCTGAGCAAAGAAGTGTGGACAGTGAGTGAAAACTCCGAAGGGAATGAGGAACTGTAGGGGAGGGGCTGTGTGAGAGCCTTGCTCTGGAGGCTGAGAGAGAGGAAGTGCCTCCTGGGGCAACAGGCAGAGGAGGAGAGACCCATGGGGAGCAGAAGAGGGGGAGTGGGGAAGTGCACCAGCCAGGGTGGTGATAGGGCCAACAATTGTGCTGCTGTGCCACCCAGGGAGAGGGCAGCTCAGAGCCCCAGTGTGAGAAGGGAGGCCCAAACCTGCATACCCATACCATTGCACAGGCTCCCATGAAAACTGGAAACTGCATGCCAGAAATTGCTCCTGGTGAAACTGACACACCCACTGCAGGCTACAAAAACATCCTTGAAGAGATAGAGGGGGAGGGGTAGCCTTCCCCATCAAACTGCACTGCTGGCCCCATGGGGAGCCAGTTGAGAATCATAGAGGCAGCAGTGAAAACCTCCTCAAAGAACTTGACTGTGTGGTGGGCCTGCCATCACCAGCAAACAACCTGTGGGGCCCTCAGGGAGTCAGGTGCTCTTTGCAGACTGGGGATACCTCCTTGAAGAGCTGGAAGGTAAGCACTAGCCATCACAGGAGCAAATGAAGTTGCAAACCACTCCCCCATTGGAGCCAGGTTCCCATTGCAGGCAGAAACACCTTTCAAGGAGCTGGAAGGGAAGGAGTAGCCATCAACACCATGTAAGCACCCTGCAGGTTTTCAACAAAACCAGTGATAGAGTGGAGGACTCCAAAACACCATCAGTGCAGAAATCTAGCTAGGCTACTGGATTGTCAGCCTACTGGGGTCTGGCACTCAGAATCAGGCCTGACTGTGACAGCCATAGGCCCTGCCCCTCCAAGACCACACAGCTTGACTGCAGATTGCAGAGACTTGATCAAGAAAAAGAGGCAGACTCAGGAAATGGATCACTGCTAATCTTAAGCACTTGAGTTACACCAAGAGCTGCATGAACTATTAATACCTAACATATCCTTTTCAAGAGTTACCTCCAACCCTCACAATTAGTTCATTTTAAGTAAAAACTGCTTATATCATAGCATATCCCAATTCCCACACTTTTACTCTTCCCTTATCTCAGTCCACCTAACTGCACAAGACCCTCATCCTACTCTTATTTTAAAGTCTATTTACCCTCCTGCTACAACTCATTCCCAGTCCTCGATCTAAGTATTTCTTTCCCACCAGCCACTTAAACAATTTTTTTGGGGGGTGTGCTACTAGGGACTACACACTACTTTTCCCTGCTAAAAGCACATGGGTCCTGGCTCCACCTGGGCCAATCTGTGCTCATTGAGGGTGGACATGGAGGTTGATGAAGCAAGCATATATATATATATATATATATATATATATATATATATATATATATATGTAAAATTATAATGTTCACTTGAACTTGAGGCATTCTGATTTCCCCCCTCCCCATTTCTATATAAGTGATAAGTTGGCTTTATCTCTGGCATCCCCACTGTCTTTGCTATTCCTTTGCACCCTTCAAAACTATCTAAATTTAATCACTTTAATCATTTCTCCCTCTTATAACAGTCTTACCATACCTACATCCCTATTAAGACTAGCTCAGTTGCAGCTGAGGGTGTGATTAAAAGTGGGGGTTCCCTTGCAAAGTATGGGTATGTAGCTAGGTTCATAGGCAGTTGAAAGGGGGATTAAAGGAGAAAGATATCTCTGAAGGTGTAGTTATTTTGCCAGGACAAGTGGTTCTGTTTTAGGAGCAGCTCAAAAACAGTGTATGAGATAGGATAGAAGGAATGTGTCTCAATCAGCCAACTGGAGGGAAAGGAGCAACACATACAACCAATCCAAAATACAACCAGACAGCCCAAGTTAATGACATAAAGACCACCCCAAGAACAACAAGTGGTGAAAATATAGGAGATTGTGACACTGAACTCCACAAATCTCCTAACACAGAAGGGTGTTCCACAAAGGCAGGGAAGCAATGCAGATTAATCCAAGACAAAAACAAGCACCCACAATTGGAAAAAAGGAATCAATCCATCACCAAAAGGAAAGGAGGAATCCCCAGAAAGATCCCTAAAACAGAGGAAAACAAATGATCAGATATGGAATTCAAAAGAATGATGATAGAGAAGGTCAATGATCTTAGCCAGCTCAAAGAAAACTATAAACAACTCCAGGGGAACTAAAAAGAATTTCAGGGAAGCTACAAGGAACTTACTGAGAGCTACACCAACATTAAAAAGGACTCAGAGACTATCACTAGGAGCCAAGAGGAAATGAAGAACACAAATTCTGAATGGAAGAATAGAGTAGAAGGAATCAACAGTAGGCTAGAGAAAGCAGAGGATGGGATCAGTGAGCTGAGGGACAACATATAAAAATATTCCAAGACAGTTCAAGAGAATAAAAAATGTCTAAATAGGAATGAAGAGGTTTTAAGAGAGTTGTAAAACAACATGAAACACAATAATATCAGTATCATAAAGATACCAGAAGGAGAAGAGAACAAGGAATGGAATAACTGTTCAAAAAAGTAATGATAGAAAATTCCCCTAACATGACGAGTGAAAACATTAGTCAAGTTCAGGAAGTAAAGAGGGTCCCAAGGAGGATGAATCCAAGCAACCCACTCCAAGACACATTATACTTAAAATGGCAAAATTCAAAGACTAAGAGAGAATCCTAAAAGCATCAAGAGAGAAACAGCAAATAACATATATGGTGGCTCCAATAAGGTTATCAAATAATTATTCAACAGAAACAATACAAGCCAGAATGGAATGGCAAAAAATATTTTAAGTAATGGGAAACAAAGGCTTGCAACCAAGAATACTCTACCCTGCAAGGCTCTCATTCAAAATGGAAGAAGAAATAAGAAGTTTCCCAGCCAAAAGAAAACTAAAACAATGCATCTCTACCAAACCAGCATTGCAAGAAATGTTAAAGGGTCTGCTTTAAAAAATAAATGAAGAAATAGAGAGAAACACAGATGCCAAGGGGGAAGATGGCAATAAATAAGTACCAATCAATAACCTTAAATGTAAATGGATTAAATGTGCCAATCAAAAGACATAGGGTAGCTGAATGGATATGAAAACATGACCCACATATACGCTGTCTTCAAGAGACCCACCTCAGAACAAATATCAACACAGATTGAAAGTGAAAGGATGGAAAAACATATATCAAGAAATGAACATGAAAAAAAAAAACACAAAAGGCTGGAGTAGCAATACTTATTTCAGACAAAATAGATTTCATGATGAAGGCCATAACAACTGATAAAGGAGGACATTTCATGATACTTAAGAAAACAATTCATCAAGAAGAAATAACTCTGGTAAACATATATGCACCCAACATAGGAGCTCTGATATATATGGAAAATCTTGGAGGACTTCAAGAAGGACATAGACAGCAACACACTAATAGTAGGGGATTTTAATACCCCACTATCAATAATGGACAGATCCTCCAAACAAAAAACTGCTAAAGATGTTGTGGCATTGAACAACACTCTAGGGAAAATGGACCTAACTGATATATACAGAACCTTTCACCTCAAAGAAACAAAATACAAGTTCTTTTCAAATATGCATGGAACCTTCTCAAAGTTTTCCCACATAGTAGGTCACAAGACAAGCCTCCACAAATACAGGAAAATTCAAATCATACCAAGTATCTTCTCAGATCACAATGGCTTGAAACTAGAAGCCAATCTCAATGGGGAGGGGGCAGTCTTAACTCATGGAGGATGAATGGGTTAACAATTAAATCAAAGATGAAATCAAAAAGTTCCTGGAAACAAATGACAATGAACACAGAATATTCCAAAATCAATGGGACACAGCAAAGACAGTCCTCAGAGGGAAATTCTTAGCAATACAGGCTTACCTTAAAAGAATAGATGAAGATTACACAAACCACCTAACCATAAAGCAGCAAAAACTAGAGGAGCAATGACAAACAAAGCCCAAAGCAAGTAGAAGGAAGGAAATCATCAAGATCAGAGCAGACCTAAATAACTTAGAGACTCAAACTACAATTCAAAAAAATCAACAACTCCAGGAGATTTTTTTTTTTTTTTTTTTTGAAAAAAGAAAGAACATTGACAAGCCTTTAGCCAGACTCATCAAGAAAAAAGAGAGAAAACACAAATAAAGAGAATCAGAAATGACAGAAGATAAAAAAGAAAGAAAGAAAGAAAAGAAAAGAAAAGAAATGACAGAGGATAAATCACAACTGATACTTCAGAAATACAAAGAACTTTAAGAAACTACTACAAACAACTATATGACAAGAAATATGACAACCTTTGTGAAATGGAAAAATTTCTGGAAATGTATAATCTTCCAAAACTGAATCCAGATGCAGAAATCCTCAATAGGCCAATAACAACTAGTGAAATTGAAATAATAAATAATTTCCCAAAGCACAAGAGCCCTGAACCAGATGGCAACACAGGTGAATTCAACAAAACATTAGAGAAGAACTAACTCCTATCCTTCTCAACATTTTCCAAACAATCCAAGGGGAGGGAAGACTCCCACACTTCTTCTATGAGGCCAGTATTATTCTAATCCCAAAACAAGGTCAAGCCACAACTAAGAAAAAAATCTATAGGACAATATCTCTGGTGGAAATAAATGGTAAGATTCTCAACAAAATATTGGCCAATGAGATCCAACCATACATTCAAAAGATCATATGCCATGATCAAGTGGGTTTTATCCCAGGGATGCAAAGATTGTATAACATTCACAAATCAATAAATGTAAAACACCATATCAACAAAATGAAAGACAAAAACCACATGATCATATCAATACTTGCTGAAAAATCATTTGATAATGTATAGCAAACATTTATGATATAAAAAAACAACCCTCAGCAGAATGGGAATAGAGGGAGCATACTTCAACATCATAAAGGCCATATATGTGAAACCTGTAGCCAATATCATACTCAATGAAAAAAAACTAACAGCTTTCCCTGAAAGATCAGAAACAAGACAAGGCTGGATACTTTCTCCACTTCCGTTCAACATCATTTTGGAAATTCTAGCCATAGCTATCAGAGAAGAAACAGGAATCAAAGTATCCAAATTGGAAAGGAAGTAGTAAAACTGTTATTATTTGCAAATGACATGATACTGTATATAAAAAACCTGATTGGCACCACCAAATCTTACTCAACCTAATAAGCAAATTTAGCAAAGGAGCTGGATATAAAGTCAATATTCAGAAATCAAAAGCATTTTTGTATACCAATAATGAAACATCAGAGATAGAAGTAGAACACAAATCCCATTTACCATAGCAATAGGAAAAATAAAGTACTTAGGAATTAAATTAACCAAGAAGGTAAAAGATCTGTATTCAGAAAACTACAGAACTTTGAAAAAAAGAAATTAAGGAAGATACAAATAAATGAAAGCCTAAAACCTGTTCATGAATGGGAAGAATTAACATCATTAAAATGTCCAAACTACCCAAAGCAATCTATAGATTCAATGTGATTCCAATTACTATACCAATGACATACTTCACAGAAATGGAAAAAATACTTCAAAAATTTATATGGAGCCAAAAATGTCCACAAATCGCCACAGCAATATCGAGAAAGAGGAACAAAGTAGGAGGAATCACAATACCAGCCATCAAACTATACTACAAGGCTACTGTCATCAAAACTGTTTGGTACTGGCATAAGAATAGAAAAATAGATCAATGGAACAGAATAGAGAGCCCAGAAATAAACCCAAGACTCTTAATAGACCCAGGTCAATTATTATTCGACAAAGGGGGAAGGAACATAAAATGGAGTAAAAACAGACTCTTTAGGAAGTGGTGCTGGAACAACTGGACGGCAACATGCAAAAAAATTAAACTAGACCACCAACTTACACCAGAATAAACTCAAGATGGATAAAGGACTTAAACATAAGCTATGCCACCATGAAAGTCTTGGAAAAATATATAGGCAGTCAAATTTTATATATCCTATGCAGAAATATGTGTACTGATACTTCACCATGGGCAAAGAAAATCAAAGAACAAATAAACAAATGGGAGTATATCAAATGGAAAAGTTTCTGTGCAGCTAACAAAAACACTGGCAAAATTCAAAGGGAACCAACTCTATGGGAAAACATAATTGTCAATGATACCTCAGACAAGGGTTTGATCTCCAAAATATATAAAGAACTCATGTGACTCAACTCTAGGGAGACAGACAGCCCAATTCAAAAATGGGTAAAGGATCTGAAGAGACAACTCACTGAGGGAGACATACAAAGGGCCCAGAGGCATATGAAAGAATGCACAACATCACTAGTCATCAGAGAGTTACACATTAAAATCACAATAAGATGCCTCCTCACACCTGTCAGAATGGCAATCATCAAGAAATCAATAAACAACAAGTGTTGGTGAGGAGGTGCAGCAAAGGGAACCATGGTGCACTGTTGGTGGGAATGTAGGCTGGTGCAGCCACTATGGAAAGCAGTATGGAGTTTCCTTGAAAAACTAAAAATGAAACTGCCTTTCGGTCTAGCAATTCCACTATTAGGACTATACCCAAAGAACCCTGAAACACCAATTCATAAAAACCTATGTACCCCTTTGTTCAAACCAGCACTATTTACAAAATCTAAGTGCTGTAGAGAGCCTAACTGCCCATCAGTGGATGATTGGATCAAAGACAATTGGTACATTTACACAATGGAATATTACACAGTAGAAAGAAAGAACGAACTCCTTCCTTTTGCAACAATGTGGATGGAACTAGAAAGTATTATGCTTAGTGAAATAAGCCAGTCAATGAAAGACAAATACAGTATGATCTCACCCATTTCAGGACAACAATGAACAAAAAAAAAAAAAAAAAGAAAAAGAAAAAGAAAAAGAAAGAAAGAAAGAAAGAAAAATAAGTAAAGCAGAACCAGATACATGAATACAAGATCTCCAGTGGGCAGAGGGGAGGGGGGCGGTGGGAGGGGAGAGGAGGAGGCAATGAAGGGGCGTAGTTTAGTCAAGGAACTAGTATGGAAGGACCATGGACATGGATAACAATTGGGATTGACTTTGGGGTGGGTGGGAAGGGAGCAGAGGGAAGGCAAAATGGGATGGATGTAATAAAACAATAAAATAAAATTAAAAGAATAACATATATGCCAGTGATACCTCAGACAAAGGTTTGATCTCCAAAATATATAAAGAACTTATGCAACTCAAAAACAAGAGGAAATAGATCTCAATTAAAAATGGGCAAAGGACATGACAAGACACTTTTCTGAGGAGGACATACAAAGGGCCCATTGGCCTAAGGAAGAATATCAACATCACTAGCCATCAGAGAGATGCAAATTAAAACCACAATGAGATACCTCATGTCTGTCAGCATGGCCATCATCAGCAAATCAAAAAAGCATTAAACAAGTGCTGGTGAGGATGTGGAGAGATGGGAAATCTGGTGCACTGTTCGTGGGAATGCAGACTGGTGCAGCCACTATGAAAAACAGTATGGAGTTTCTTCAAAAAAAAAAAAAAAAAAAATGGAACTGCCTTTTGATCCAGCTATTCCATAGCTAGGATTATGCCCAAAGAACTCTGAAACACCAATTCAGAAGAACCTATGTAACCCTATGTTCATTGCAGCATTATTCACAATAGCCAAGTGCTAACTGATCAAAAAGTAAATTAGTACATTTGCACAATAAAATGTACTAACTACACAGCAGAATGAGAAAAAAAAATGCCTACCTTTTAGGGCAACATGGGTGGAACTGGAGAGTATTGTATTTAGTGAAATAAGCCAGTCAGTGAAAAACAAATACCATTTGATCTCACCCAGTTCGGGAAACTAATGACAAAACAAACAAAACAGAACCAGATAAATGAATATAACCAACAACCTTTCAGTGTGCAGAGGGGAGGGGGAAGAAAGAGGCAAAGAAGGGAAACAGTTTAGTCAAGGAAGTAGCATTGATTACCCATAGACATGCAACACATGTGGAATTGACTGTGGGGTGTTAGTTTGGGAGGGTGGAGAAGTGGAGAGCAGTGGTGGAAAAATGAAATAAATGTAGTACAACAAGAATATAATTAAAAAAATAAGTTAAAAAAAGAATTAGAGTGTTTAGGTTAAAGTAGCGTGAGGATTAGGGCTAGAGGTAGAATAAGGATTAGTTAGGCTAGGGCTAGGTTTAGGGTTGTAACATTAGGATAAAGTTAAGGTTAGGTTTAGCATTAAGGTTAGGGTTAGTGTTCAGGTTAGGGTTAGGTTTAAAGTTCAGCCTAGCATTTAGATTAGGATTATAGTTACGATTAATATTAGATCAAGCATTAGTGATGAAAGTAGTGTTAGTGTAAGAGCTAGGACTAGCATCAGAGTTAGGGTTAGGGTAAGGTTTAGCATTAGCATTAAGGTTAGGGTTAAGGTTAGTGTTGAGTAGCATTAGGATAAGGTGAGGGTTATGGTTAGAATGTTTGTTATTGCCAGGGTTAGGTTTTGATTTAAAACTAGCATTAGGGTTGTCATTAGTGTAGGGTAAACATGGTAATGGTTAGGTTTAGGGTGAGGTTTAGAATTAGGGTAGGGTTAGGGTTAGCTTAGGGTTAGAGTAAGGGTGAGGGCTAGCATTAGGGTTATGGTTAAATTTGGATTAGGGTTAAGATTAGAGCTAGCTTTTGGGTTAGGGTTATAGTTCAGCCTAGGGTTTAAATTAGGGTTAGAGGTATGGTTAATTTTAGATCAAGTATTAGTATTGGAATACTAAAATTAGGGTTAGGATTAACATTAATTTTATGGTTAGGTTTAGCGTAAGGGTTAGTGTTGGAATTCAGGTTGGGCCAGGTTTAGGTTTAAAGTCAGGATAGATTTAGGATTAGGGTTAGAATTAGGGTTAGAGCTAGGGTTACATTTCAAGTTAGAATAGGGTTAGGATTAGGGTTAGAGTTAAATTTAGGGTTAGGGTTAGGACTAACATTAAGGTTAGGGTTATGGTTAGATTTAGCATTAGAGTTTAGAGTTAGTGTTACATCTGGTTAGGTTTAGGGTTAAGGTTATGGCTAGTGTCATGTTAGGATATTGTTTATAATCAGACTTAGAGTTATGTTTAGGGTTAGTGTTTGAACTAGTGTTAGTGTTAGTTTGTGTGTTAGGGTTAGACTTACAGTTAGGTTTACAGTTAGGATTAGATTAAGCATTAGGTTTAGGTTTAGGGTTTGACTAGGTTTAGGATTAGGGGTAGGGTTAGGTTTAACATTAGGGTTAGGGTTAGCAATATGATTAAGGTTAGGATTAGGGTTATGATTTTGTAGGGTTAATCTTAGAACTATGGTAGGGTTAGGGTTAGGATTAGGTTTAGGTGTAGTGTTAGAGTTAGGGATAGGTTTTAGATTAGGTTTAGGGTCAAGATTATGGTTAGCATTATAGTTTGAATTAGGGGTAGTTAGGATGAGGTTTAAGGTTAAGATAGGAAGAAGTTTAGGGTTAGTGTATGATGAGGGTAAAGGTTTGAGTTAGGGTTAGACTTAAGCTCAGGTGTATGGTTAAGGTTAATGTTCATGTTAGAGTTATGTTTAGGTTAGGATTAGAATTAATTAAGATTAGAATTAGGGTTAGGGTGTAGAGAAAGGGCTAGCATTTAGGTTGCAGTTATATTTAGGGGTAAGGTTCCAGACTGAGCTAGTATTAGAGTTAGGATTGAGATTTGGCCTAGAGTTTAGGTTAGAATTAGAGTTAGGTTAGGAGGATATCAAGCATTAGTGTTGATGTTAGTATTCAGGTAAGGGTTTTAGGATTAGCATAAATGTTAATACTAGCATTAGGATTAGATTTGGGTTTAGCATTAGGGTTTGGATTATATTTGAGGATAGAATTAGGGTTTGCTTTAGGGTTAACAGTAACATTAGGACTAGGGTTAAGGTTAGGTTTGACATTAGGGTTAGTTTTATGGTTAGAGTTAGGATTATGTTTAGAGTTAGGACAAGGTTTAGGATTAGAATTAGGTTTGGTGGTAGGGTTAGGTTTAGGACTAGCATTTGGGTTAGGCTTAGGGCCAGGAGTAAAGTTAGCATTAGGTTTTGCTCTAGGGCTAGCATTAGGGTGAGGGTCATGGTTAGGACTAGGAACAGTGCTAGGTTTAGGGTTAGTGTTAGGGTTAGGGTTAGATCTATCATTAAGGTTAGATTTAGGGTTAGGTTAAGGTCTAGTGTAAGGGTTAGAAACAGCATTAGTGTTAGGGTTGTGGTATGAATTAAGGTTATGATTAGGATTAGAATTAGAATTGGAATTATAATTAGGTTTAGGTTTAGAGTTACATTTAGGATTAACTTTTGGATTAAAGTTAGGATTAGACTAGCCTTAGTTGTAGGTTTATGGTTAGGGTTAGGGTTAAGGTTAGGATTAGAGTTAGGACAAGCACTACTACTAGTGTTGTGGTTAGGATGAGCTTTAGGTTTAGGCTTAGGGTTAGCTTTTAAGCTAGTTTTAGAGTTAGGGTTAGGATTAGGGTTAGTATTAGGGCTACCATTTGAGTTAGGGCTAGATTTGGGGTCTGGGTGTGTATTAGGGCTGGCGTTAGGTTTAAATTTATGGTTCAGTTTAGTGTTAGGGGTAGTATTAGTGTTAAGTTTAGACTTAGAGTTAGGATTAGGATTACAGTTAAAGTTAGGGTTAGGAGAAATGTTAGGGTTACAGGTAGGGTTAGTGTTAGAGTAAGGATTAGGTTTAGAGTTCTGCTTAAGGATAGTGTTAATATAAGTTTAGGTTTAAGGTTAGGGTTAGCATTAGGGTTTGGGTTAGGGTTAGGGTTAGGGCTTGCATAAGCGTTAAATTTTGATTTAAGGGTAGCATCAGGGTTAGGGTTAGGGATAGATTTCAGGTTATGGTTAGGATAAGATTTATGGTTATGGTTATGGTTATGTCTATGGTTAGAGATAGAGTGAGCATTAGCATTAGAGCTAGGGCTAGGATTGGAATTAGGATTAGGTTAGAGTTGAGGTTATGTTAGGTTTAAGTTTAAGGTTAGGGTTAGTTTTAGGACAAGCTTTAAGGTTATAGTTATGTTTAGGACTAGAACTAGTATTAGGACTAGTATTTTGGATTAGGTTTAGAGATAAATTTACCATTACAATTAGGGTTAGTATTAGGATTAGATTTAAGGTTAGATCTAGCATTAGGATTAACTATTAGGTTAGGGAGAGGTATGATGTGAGGGTTAGAAAGAGTTAAGGTTAGGGTTAAGATTAAGGTTGTGGTTAGGATTAAAAGTAGCTTCAGGGGCCCTGACAGGTGGCACAGTGGATAAGGCACCAGCCTGCGAACCCAAAGGTTGCAGGTTTGATTCCCCAGCCAAGGTACATAACAAGGTTGCAAAACAGGTCTCCAGTCAGGTCTGTGACTGGAGGCAGGTGAAAAGCAACCATACATTGATGTCTCTCTCCCTCTCTGCCTCTCTCTCTTCCCCTCTTTCTAAAAATAATTAAATAAAATATTTTAAAAAAAAAGTAGCATTAGGGTTAGGGTTAGAGTTATAGTTAGGCCTATTGTTAGAGTTAGGGTAAGGGTTGATGTAGGGTTAGAGCTATGATTTGGGTTACAGTTATGATTAGTGTTACCATTTAATTTATGGCTGGTGTTTGGTATGAGGTTAATGTTAGGGATTGGGCTAGCAATAGGATGATGGATGGTTAGAATCAGTGTTAGCACTAGAGTTGTGTTAGAATTAGAATTAGGTTTATGGTTAAGGGCTAGGGTTAGGATTAGGGTTAGTGGTAGTATTAGAATTAAGGCTAGTGTTTGGGTTAGAGTTATGCATAGGCAAGCATTAGGCAAAGGATTATGATAAGGGTTAGGTTTTGGGTTAGGGTTAGGACTAGCATTAATGTTAGGGTTAAGCTTAGAGCTAACATTAGGTTTAGGGTTAGCTTAGGGTAGGGTTAGGATTAAGGTTAGGGCTAGGGTAGAGACTGTTAGAATTGGGTTTGGGGTTAGTTTTATTGTTACAGTTAGGTGTTGCATTAGGGTTAAAGTTTGAATTGGGGCAGGGTTAGGCTTATGTTTTGGTTAGAGTTAGGGTTAGTACTAGTGTTAGTGTGAGGGTGAGGTTTAGGATGAGAGTTAGGTTTATTATTAGGCTCAAGGTTGGGTTTAGGGTAAGGATAGGGTGAGGGTTATGGTTAAGGTAAAGTTATATTAGAGTTAGAGTTAGGGTTAGAATTAGAGTTAGGATTAGGAATATGGTTCTGACTAGTGTTTAATAACAGTTAGCATTAGAGTTAGCATTAGATCAAGCATTAGTGTTGGAATTACCATTAAGTTTAGGGTTATAATACTGACTAGTGTTAGGTTAAATCTTAGGTTTAGGATTAGGTTTAGATTTAGGGTTAGGGCCAGAACTGGGATAGGGTGAGGGTTATTGTTAGGGTTGGGTT
>PVIW01004470.1:99972-131772 GCA_004026585.1 Noctilio leporinus
TTTTTTTTTTTTTTTTTTTTTTTTTTTTTTTTTTTTTTTTTTTTTTTTTTTTTTTTTTTTTTTTTTTTTTTTTTTTTTTTTTTTTTTTTTTTTTTTTTGAATGAACATTAGAGGTAGTGTGAGGGTTAGGTTGAATCAAGTTTTAGGTTTAGGGTAGAGTTAGGATTAGGGTTAGTGTGAGGGCTAACATTATGGTTACCCTTAACCTTAGGGTTAGGGATACTGCTAGACACAGCATTAGGTTTGGAGTTATGGTTTGGCATAGTGTTTAGAATAGGGTAAGGATTAGGGTTAGATGAAGCCTTGGGTTGGGATTAGTTTTAGAGTTAGTGCTAGCTTTAGGGTTATGACTAGCTTTAGTGTTGGGGTTGCATTTAACATTAGTGTTAAGGTTAGGATTAGGGTTAGGTTTATGGTTAGGTTTACAGTTAGAGTTAGAACTAGAACTATGGCTAGAGTTACAGTTAGTGTTATGGTTAGAGCTAGTGTTAGGTTTAGGATTAGGGTTCTCTTCAGCATTTAGATTTTGTTTAGGGTTAGGACTAGGTTTAGGATTAGAATTAGATTCACTATTAGGATTAGGGTTAGGGTAAGGGTTAAGGTTAGGGTTAGATAGAAGGTAGGTTAGGTTTAGGGACTAGCATTAAAGTTAGGGTTAGATATGGGTTTAGAGTTAGGGTTTGATTTAGAAGTAGCATTAGGGTTAGATCATATTTATGTTGAGCATTATGGTTAGGAGTAGGGGTAAGTTTAGGATTTTGGTTATGGTTGCCTTATGGTTATAATTAGCTTAGCAGTACAATTAGGGTTTTGTTTAGGGTGATGGCTGGCATTAGGGTTATGGTAAGAGATAAGGTTAGGGTTACAGGTAGGGTTATCATTAGGGTTAAGGTTAGCATTTGGCCAAGTATTAAGATTAGGTTAGGGTTAGAATTAGATTAAGCATTAGTATTGGAATTAGTTATGGTTAGTGTTAGGGTTTGGTCTAGCATTAGGGTTAGGTTTACTGTTAGGGTTAGGACTAGAGTTGATGTTAGGGTTAAGCTTAGAGTTAACATTAGGTTTAGGGTTAGCTTTGGGTAGGGTTAGAGTTAAGGTTAGGGCTAGGGTAAAAAGGGTGAGGTTTAGGGTTAGGATTAGAATTAGGTTTGAAATTAGTGTCAGGACTAGCATTAGGTTTAGTGTTAGGTTTAGGTTTAGCATTAGGGTTAGACTTAGAGATTGGGTTATGTTTAGGGTTCTGTTTAGGGTATAGATTAGGTTTAGGGCTAGAGTTAGGGTAGGATTAAGATTAGAATTAAGAGTCCAGTGTAAGGTGAAGGCTAGCATTTGGGTTCCCATTAGAATAAATGTGAGGGTTATGGTTAGAACTAGCATTAGGGTAAGTGTTAAAGTTCAGCATAGCATTCAGATTAGAATTAGGGTTAGGATTAGGATTAGATCAAGCATCAGTGTTGGAATTAGTGTTAGGTTTTACATAATAGAAAACATTGATTATAGAAGTAGACTCCTTTAGACGTAATTTCCTCATGCAGCTTTAAAACTTTTACATTATACATTATGTAATACATTGTACATTCATTACTTTGTTTGAATAGGATTCCCTATTTGAAGCAATGTATTACTGAACTCAGTGTGCAGAATGCTGGCAGTTTTTAAAAATATCATTAGAATGTACCACCATTTACAGATTAGCATTGTGGCAAGCATTTTGCTACTAGTACCTTTAAACAGCATTTATTATATATATGCACTCATTAAACAACATATTATTTTACTTTCATAATTTTATTTCTGCATTTTAGAGCAAGGGGAAGGGAGAGTAAAAGAGAGGGATACAGCCATCAATGAGTGGTTGCCTCTCACATGTTCCCATGTGGTGACTAGGCCTAAAACACAGGCATGAGCTCTGACTGGGAATCACACCAGCAAAACTTTGGTCCATAGGCTAGTGCTCAATCCACTGAGCCACACCAGCCATGTAAGAACAACATATTCTTGAAGTTTGTTTGCAAGTGACTACTTAGGAAATGTCATACTAAACCTACCATAACTTCAAGATAAAATACATTAAATTCAAGTCTCAACAGTCATTCTGGAAGAACCAAGATGGCAGAGGAGTAAGTGGAGCTACACCAACCTCCTCCCAACACCAAACTGAAATTGCAACTTAATTGGGGAGAAATCATTCAGAATAGCCAACAGAACACCAACTGGAGAGAAGTCTTATGACCACAGACAGAACAGAAGAGCCAATTCATCACAACGTGACTGGTAAGAAGTACAGAACCATGAGAGTCAGGCGAGGTTCCCATCGGGGCAGCTGAAGGGATGGAGAAACATCCCAGCAGCTGGGGGCTCCAACCTGAGAAGGGTAGGATCTAAACCCCCAATTGAGCTCCCCAGCCTAAAGCAAAACAGCTGAGAGTAAAACAGCACCCAGCTGTGAAAAGCAAAACACCATCAGATTTAGCTGGCTTGTCAGTGAGATCGAGTTCTTAAAGGGACCATGCATGAAAAGACAGAGGAACACACCTACCCTGGGCTCCAGCAGAGAAAGGACAGAGTGGACTAAAAAAACTTGGAGAAAGTTTGGGTTAGTGGCTTTAGGGGGAGAGTTGAGGGAGCAGCCTGAGAGTCCACTGCTGACACATCCCCCATACAGCCAGCAGACCATTCTTCTCCAGAGGGCAGGAGCCTGAGGGGAAGCCACAGCCCCACCCATAAGAATTTATTCACCCAGCAGTGCCTAAAGCCTGACCTTATGTCCCAGGTTGATTGAATTAACAACTGAATTCATCTGCCCCACCCAAAGGTGCTTAAAACTGACCAAAGATCACAGACTGATTGGATTAACAACTAAAGGAAGCAGACAGAGAAAGTGGACCTCAGGTAGTCTCCAACTGGCTGACTAGGACCAGACTAAGACATGAGGTGAGGTCACCAAGCACAGATCCAGGGAGTAAAAAAAGCACACCTCTGCACAACAGAAGGTCACACCACTAAGACAGTAAGTCAAAGCAGGCCAATCTAAGAAGCAGAAACAAACAGGAGCCAACTAAAATGGGGAGACAAATAAATAAACCCTCAGCAAATGGAAAGGAAGAATCCCCAGGAAGAATGCAAAAATGAAACAGAGGCGACCACACTCTCAGATATGGAATTCAAAATAAGGATGGTAGAGAAGTTCAATGAGCTCAGTGAGTTCAAAGAAAACTACAACCAACTCCAGGGGAACTATGAAAAACTCCAGGGGAACTACAAAGAACTCCAGGAAAGCTACAAGGAACATACTGAGAACTACACCAACATTAAAAAGGACATAGAAACCATCAATAAGAGCCAGGAAGAAATGAATAATACAATTTCTGAATTGAAGAACACAATAGAAGAAATCAAAAGCAGGCTAGAGAAAACAGAGGATTGGATCATCAAGCTGAAGGTCAACGTAGAAAAAAATTCCAAGGCAGTGCAACAAAATTAAAAAAAAGACTGAAAAAGAATGAAGAGGTTTTAAGAGAGCTGCAGGACAATGTGAAATGTAATAACATTTGTATCATAGGGATACCAGAAGGAGAAGAGGAGGAGCAACGTATAGAAAACCTGTTTGAAAAAGTAATGACAGAAAACTTCCCTAACTTGAGGAGAGAAAATGTCATGAAAAGTCAGGAAGTACAGAGGGTTTCAAGGAATATGAACTCAAATGGGCCTACTCCAAGACACACCATAATGAAAATGGCAAATTTCAAAGACAATGAGAGAATCCTAAAAGCAGCAAGATAGAAACAGCTAATAACATACAAGGGGACTCCCTTAATGTTATCAGCTGATTTATCAACAGAAACACAACAAGCCAAAAGGGAATGGCAAAAAAATATTTCAAGCAATGTAAAACAAAGGCCTGTAACCAAGAATACTCTACCCAGCAAGGCTCTCATTCAAAATGGAGTGTGAAATAAGAAGCTTCCCAGACAAAAGAAGTCTAAAAGAATACACCTCCACCAAAACAGCATTTCAAGAGATGCTAAAGGGTCTGCTTTAAGAAGATGAAGAAACAGAGAGACAGACAGGAACACAGATACAAAGGTATTAAATGGATTAAATGCACTAATGAAAAGACATAGGACAGCTGAATGGATAAGAACAAACTTTAACCTATGAATGCTTTAAAGTGATCTTGTTATAAATAGATTTTAATACATAAGGTACAATTTTGTATATTACTTGTATCTGCATTACTGCAGGTTAAGTTTTTTTTTTTAGATTGGAATCATTTCACAATATGGGAAAATCAGGTTACTTGAAATAACTCAGAAAACTTGAATACAGTTCAGGAAGAAGAAAAACCTAAGAAAATGTGGTTGAATATTACATAGAAGACATGCTGTCTTTCTTATTCACTGTTACAAAATATGTGCTTATTTGCGGGTTTGTAATATATAGATCTTGTTAGCAATTTATATTTCAAATAGCAACCAACTGGTCATTGGTGTGTTGTGAAATCAATCAATCTTTAGGTTAGAAAAGATGCTGAGAATGAAGACCAATTTGGATGGAAGTTACAAACTACTAAATTATATGATTCATGTACATAGACAATATATATTCTCATATTAGCATGTAAGTTAGATGAGATTCCTTTCAACTAAATCGTGGAAATATACATTTTCATTTATGAAGGCCCCCCAAATTGGGGATGCTTGGAAAAAGGAATTAATGCTATACTATACTTTATTATTGAAATGTGAACATAGCTAGTCTCTACCTCAACAGAATCTTAAATAGCTCATGGGTTAGTTTAGGACCACATAGGGAGTCAACCACAAGTTCAAAAAATAGCTAGAATACTATTCTACAAAATTATTTAAATCCTTGGGATTTTTATTTTTTTACCTCAACTTAGTAGACACAATAATTTCTACTCTGGTAATTGGGTGGGCACTGCAAGTGCCATTATTTCTGAAGACTTCAACTTGTAAAACACATGTGGCAGAAAAACAGGGTATCAAAAGAAGACCTGTGCACAGCCTAAGTAAATAAACAAACAAATAAATATACTATTTAATATGGAAAACTCCAAAAAGAATAAGTTGTAGTTCCAGTAACTTAAAATACAGTTGAGTTTTATTATTGGAGGGGGGAGGATCTGACTCAAAAGCCAAATTCATTTTTTACTACGGATTTGGCACTGTCTCTAGGAGAACTTTCACAAACTTGAGTTCTGCAATACATCATTTTTGTGATATATTTCACAAAAACAGCATCCCAGAGTAAAATAATTATTAAAGAAGAAAGAAAGAAAGAAAAAAAAAAAACCCTGCTTAATCTTGTTACAATATATCTAAAATACTGTCATTTAATATGTAATAATTATGTGAACTATTGGCATACTTTGAATTTTTTGTATTAATGCTTCAAAATCCAGTATGTACTTTAAATATATGTAAAAATATATATGGGTATAAATGTATATTTGCATGTTTTTGGTAATACTGCAATTCATATTATTTAAAAGAGTAGTTATTTAAACAAATGAATTAATGTAGGCATTTTGGAATAATGATAAGAAAACTTGGTATTAATGTGATTTGAGAAGCTGACAGAAGACAGTAATTTAATGGTGAATTGTCTGAATGTGAAAAGGAAAAAAAATGTACACATTGGTGGTTAAAGAATAGACATGGGGATGTTAATAAGAACAAAGGAAATAGAGAAGCCAAATAGTTTATATGCATGACTCATGGACATGAACTAAGGGGGACATTGTTGGAGGGAATGGGTTACTAGGTGGAGTGGGGCAAAGGGGAAAAACTGGGACAACTGTAATAGCAAATATATACATATTAAAAAAGCCATTTTACCACTAATTTAATTTTAATACAAAACTCAAAACAAACCTTGGAACAAAAGGTAATCATTGCACAAATATGACTTTAAAAATTGTTTCCAGGGAGAGAGGGATGGGGAGAAGCAGAAAGGGAGAAAACATCAAAGTATGATTGCCTTTCACCTGCCTCCAGCCATGGACTTGGCTGGAGACCTGGCTTGCAACCTGATTATGTGCCCTGGCTGGGAATCGAACCAGTAACCTTTGGGTTCACATACTACTGCCTTATCCACTGTGCTACCAGCCAGGGCACAAAACACTACCTTTAAACTCACCAAAACATGCATGCAGATCTTAATTTCAATTCAAACTGAATCATTAAGGTAAGACCAATTTTGATTCCCAAAAATAATAACAATAACCAATTTTAATAGATTATGTAATTCTATGTCAATACCAAGGCTTAAATCTAACACTAACCCTGTTTCTAACTATAATATTCATCCATAAACCATATTAAGTCTAGAATTAATCAAAATATTCACTTCAACCCAAACTTGCTCTCCAATATTGACCTACTCCTAAATTCAAACCTTAAACTCAGTGACTTTTAGGAATCACAGAAACATGAGAGAGCTGGCTGGGCCCCTACCAGAGATAGCAGCAGAAGGAATGGAGTTGGGGGCTCCACTTGAGAAGGGTGTGTCTGGTCCTTCAGCAGGGTGTGCTAGTCTACAGCAACACAACAGAGAGTAGAGCAGCATACAGATGAGACGGGCAGGAAGCAGTGGAGTTTACTAGCCTGAGAGAGTGCTGGAGACAGAGAACTTTACTAAGGTGACCACAACAAAAATACATTGGCACCCACCTACCCTGGGCTCCAGCTGAGGGAGGACAGAGTGGAATGGGGAGAGTTTGTGGTGGTGGCTTGGAGGAGAGAATTGGGGAGACAGCTGTGGGGATTCCAGTGCTGACTCATTACCCACACCTTAGGTGGACTACCCTGCATCAAGCGACTTCTATATAAGGGGTCCTCATAGCCCTGACCCTTGGAAGCAAAATGCCTGAGCCTGGTGCCTGATCACAATTCTTTAATTTACATTTAAATAAATCTCTCCTGCCCTGCTGGGTCTGAGCATAAATACAATAGTTGGCAGCTGAAGTGGTATTTCTCACCCAGCAGCACTTGGGCCAGATAGCTGATTATAAACTATCTGAGTTACAGCTGAGTCAGTCCATCCTGCACAGTGGTGTGCAGCCTGGTGGCTGGTCATGGATTCATTGGTTTGCAACTGAGTTGGTCAGTTTCATCCAGTGGCACCTGGGCCTGGAGTCTGATCAGAGATTAATCGATTTACAACTGAAACTATCTGTCCCTCCCAGCGGCACCTGAGCCTGGTGGCTGATCACAAACTCATAGGATTAAAATTGAATTTATCAGTCAAGCCCAGAGACCCCTTAGCCTGGCAGCTGATCACAGCTTCATTGGAATGCAAATGAATCTTTCAGTCTAGACCAGAGACACCTGAACCTGGTAGCTAAACAGTTTATTTGGATTACAATTGAATCTTGCTGTCTAGCCCAGTGGCTCCTGAGCCTGGTGGCCAATCACAGATTCATTTGATTACAATTGAACCTTGCTGCCTAGCCCAGTGGTGCCTGAGCCTGCTGGCTTATCACAGATTCATTGATTTACATCTGAATCTGTACTACCAAGCTGCAACTGCAATGGCAGCTGATCACAAATCCATTGCATTACAGTGGAACCTACTGTCAAGCAGGGCCTGAGTTTGGTAGCTGATCACAGATTCATTAATTTATAACTGAATCAGTCTGTCTCACCAAGCTTCATCTGAGCCTGGTGATGGATCACAGATCAATAGGATTACAACTGAATCAATACTTCCAGCCTAGTGGTGCCTTAGGCTGGCAGCTGATCACAGTCTGATTGGGTTACAATAAAACCTAAAATTAGGGAGAAAAAGAAACAGTCCATCACCAAAAGGAAAGGAAAAATCTGTAGAAATATCACTAAATGAGTCAGCCAGCTAAACAAACAAACAAACAAAGACTATAAACAACTCCAGGGGAACTATGAAGAACTCCAGGGAAACTACAAGGAACTTACTGAGAACTATACCAGCATCAAAAAGGACATAGACACTATAAGTAAGAACCATGAGTAAATGAAGAATACAATTTCTGAATTGAAGAATACAGTAGAAAGAATCAACAGCAGACTACAGGAAGCAGAGGATTGGATTAGAGTCTGGAGAACAATGTAGAAAAATATCTAAGAAAGTGCAACAGAATGAAAAAAGACTGAACAAGGATGAAAAGGTTTTAAGAGAGCTGCAGGACAACATGAAACAATAATATTCATATCATAGGAACACCAGAAAGAGAAGAGAAACAAGGCATGGAAAACCTGTTGAAAAAAATAGTGATAGAAAACTTCCCAAACATGATGACTGAAAATGTTATTCAAGTTCAGGAAACACAGATGGTCCCAATGAGGATGAATTCAAACAGAACCACTCCAAGACACGTCATCATTAAAATGGCAAATTTCAAAGATAAAGAGAGGATTCTAAAAGCATCAAGAAAGAAACAGCAAATACCATATAAGGGGGCTCTGAAAAAATTATCAAATAATTATTCAACAGAAACAATACAAGCCAGAAGCGAATGACAAAAATTATGGAAAACAAAAATCTGCAACCAAGAATACTATCTGCAGCAGGGATCCCATTCAAAATGGAAAGAGAAATAAGGAGTTACACAGACAAAACAAAACTAAAAGAATACATCTCTACCAAGCCAGCATTGCAAGAAATGCTAAAGGGTCTGCTATGAAAAGAAGGAAAAATGAGTTCTCAGAGGAAAATTCATAGCAATACAGGCCTACCTAAAAAGGTTGGAAAAGCTTATACAAACAACCTAAGCATAAATCTGCAAGCACTAGAGATGTAACAACAATGCCCAGAGCAAGTAGAAGGTAGGAAATCATCAAGATCAGAGCAGAATTAAATAACTTAGAGACTAAAACTACAATTCAAAGAGTCAATAAATCCAGGAGCCAGTTATTTCAAAAATAAAAATAAAATAAACGAAACTGACAAGCCTTTAACCAATCTCATCAAGAAAAAATGATAGAAGACACAAATAAACAAAAGCAGAAATGACATAGGAGAAATCACAACTGATACATCAGAAATGCAAAGGATTGTAAGAAATTTTGACAAACAACTATATGACAAAAACATGACAATTTGGGTGAAATAGACAAATTTCTGGAAATGTATCTACCAAAACTGAATCCAGAAGAAGCAGAAATCTTGAATAGACCAGTAACAACTAGTGACTTTGAAGCAGTAATCAAAATCTCCCAAAGCACAAGAGCCCTGGACCAAATGGATACACAGGTAAATGTTATCAAATATTTAGAGAACTAACTCCTATTCTTCTCAACAAATTCCAAAAAAATCCAATAAGAAGGAAAACTCCCAAACTCTTTCTATGAGGCCCATATAATTCTAATATAAAAACCAGGTCAAGACACAACTAAGAAATAAAAGTACAGCCCAATACCTTTGATTAACATAGAAGCTAAGATTTTCAACAATATATTGGCCAACCAGATCCAGCAATGTATTAAAAGATCATATACCATGATCCAGTAGCTTTCATCCCAGGGAGGCAAGGATGGTACACCGTTTGCAAATCAATGAATGTAATCCACCACATAAACAAAATGAAAGATGAGAACAATAGGATCAAATCAATAGGTGCTGAAAAAGCATTTGATAAAGTACAGCAGCCACTTATGATTAAAAACACTCAAAAATGTTAATAGAGGGAGCACACCTCAACATAATAAAGGTCATATATGAGAAACCTGAAGCCGACATCATACTCAAAGGGAAAAAAATTAAAAGTGTTCCCCCTAAGATCAGGAGCAATTCAAGTCTGTCCACTCTCTCTACTTCTGTTCAACATTGTTTTTGGAAGGTCTAGCCTTAGCTATCAGACAGAAAAAGGAATCAAAGGTATCCAAATTGGAAAGGAGGAAGTAAAAATGTCATTATTTGAGGGTGACATGATAGTGTACATACAAAAACCAGTAGATGGATGTAATACAACAACAATAAAATTAAAAAAAAAAAAAAAACGAAAACAGTAGACTCTGCCAAAAACCTATAGGACCAAATAAGCAAATTTAGCAAAACAGCTGGAAATAAAGTCAATATTCAAAAATCAAAAAGCAACAAAAAGAAATAAAAAGTATCCAAATTGGAAAGGAGGAAATCAAACTGTCATTATTTGCAGATTACATGATAGTGTACATAGAAAACCCTATAGATTCCAAGAAAAAACTGCTCCACCTAAAAGCTGAACTTGGCAAAAGAGCTGGATAGCCCTGGCTGGTGGCTCAGTGGATAGGCACTGGCCTGCAAACCCAAAGGTCGCTGGTTCTACTCCCTAGTCAGGGCACAGAACTAGGTTGCAAGCCAGGTCTCCAGCCAGGTCTGTAACTGGAGGAAGGTGAAAAGCAACCATACATTCATGTTTCTCCCCCTTTCTTCCTCCCTCCCTGCCCTTCTCTCTAAAAATAATAAAATCTTAAAAAAAAAAAAAAAAAAGAGCTGTATACAAAGTCAACATCTAGACATTGAAGGTATTTTTATAAACCAACAGTGAAACATCAGAGATAAAAGCTAGAAAAGAAATTCCATTTACCATAGCTACAGGAAAAATAAAATACTTAATCAATAAACTTAACCAAGAAGGTAAAAGACCTGTACTCAGGAAATTATAGAACATTGAAGAAAGAAATTAAGGAAGATACAAATAAATGGAAGCATATATCATGTTCATGGATGAGAATAATTAACATAGTAAAATGTTCATACTACTAAAAGCAATCCTTAGATTTGATGAAATCCCAGTTAAAATACCAATGACAGACTTCACAGATATATATTAAAAAAAAAAAAAAAAAAAACACTTCAAAAATTTATATGGAGCCAAAAATATCTACACATAGCCACAGAAATCTTGAGAAAAAAGAACAAAATAGGAAGAATCATAATACCAGACATCAAACTATACTACAAGGCTACAATAATCAAAACAATCTGGTACTATCATAAGAATAGACATAAGTCAATGGAACAAAATAGATAGCCAAGAAATAAACCCAGGCTTCTATGGTTAATTACTATTTGACAAATGGGGAAGGAACATAAAATGGAGTAAAACTAGTCTCTTCAACTAGTGGTGTTGGGAGAACTGGACAGTGACATGCAAAAAGTAAATAAATCTAGGCCTCCATCTTACACCATACACTAGAATAAACTCAAGATGAAAAAAGGACTTAAACATCATCAGTGTCACCATAAAGGTTCTGGAGAAAAATATAGGCAGTAAAATTTTAGATATCCTATGCAGAAATATGTTTGCTGATATTTCTCCAAAGGGAAAGAAAATAAAGGAACAAATGCATGGGGCTATATCAAACTGAGAAGTTTCTGTTCAGTTAAAGAAAACACCAGCAAAACTTAAAGGGCACCAATGGTATGGGAAAACATATTTGCCAATGATACCTCAGACAAGGGTTTGATCTCCAAAATATATAAAGAACTAATGCAACTCAACACCAGGAAGACAGACAGCCCCATTAAAAAATGGGCAAAGGATCTGAGCAGACTACTCTCTGAGGAGGACATACAAAGTTCCCAGAGGCATATGAAAGAGTGCTCAACATAACTATTCATCAGAGAGATGCAAATTAAAACCACAATTAGATACCACCTTACATCTGTCAGAATGGTAATCATCAACAAATCAACAAACAAGTGTTGGCAAGGATGTGGGGCAAAGGGAACCCTGGTACACTGTTGGTGGGAATGCAGGCTGGTGCAGCCACTATGAAAAACAGAGTGGAGTTTCCTTAAAAAAACTAAAAATGGAACTGCCTTTTGATCCAGCAATTCCACTACTAGGACTATACCCAAAGAATCCAATTCATAAGAACCTATGTACCCCTACGTCCATAGCAGCACTATTTACAATAGCCAAGTGCTGGAAACAGCCTTAGTCCCCATCAGTGGATGACTGGATCAAAAAACTTTGGTACATTTACACAGTAGAATGCTACACAGTGGGAAGAAAGAAGGAACTCCTACCCTTTGCAACAACATGGATGGAACTAGAAAGTATTATGCTAAGTGAAATAAGCCAGTCAGTGAAAGACAAATACCATATGATCTCACCCATTTCAGACAATAATGAACAAAACAAACATATAAGTGAAACAGAACCAGATACATGAATACAATGAATAGGTCTACAGTGTGCAGAGAGGAAAGAGGTGATGGGAGGGGAGAGGAGGAGGCAAGAAGGGAAGCAGTTTAGTCAAGGGACTAGTATGGATGAATTGTGGACATGGACAACAAGTGTGATTGACTTAGTCAGGAAGTGGGTGTGTGGGGAAGGGGACAGAGGGAAGAAAGAGTGGGATGGATGTAATTAAACAACAATAAAATTAAATTTTAAAAAATCATCAAGCAGGAAAATATAAACAAAAATTCATAAAATAGGGGTTAACTAACAACACAGACAAGAATTATTAAAGAATGCCATGAGCAATTACCTGCAGTTTCACCCACACCAGCACACACAGAAGTGGCATGGAATGGAATGTTCCCACATCAGATCTTAGGTCTGACCGTTCCTCCAGTGGCCTGCCTTTGGCTACCACAAGTGACCTGATGCTGAACACTGCTGACTAACCACAGACATTAAAAAAAAAAAAAGGAGACGCTACCTATAGTAAATAAAACAATATTATTATAAACTTTCCAAGGTGAAAGTCAACTCAAACAATTTCTGAGACTATGGGAAACCATCCTGCTCTCTCAACTGTCTTTAGTAAGTAAGCTAGACAGGGGCCTGACTCAGAGTTGTGAGTGCCTGGTTACCAGAGTTCTAAAGTCTGTATTCTATCACCAAATAAGTGAAACAACTTTAAATTTCTATTTTATTGGCCTTTTCCTTTTATCCCACTTGCCTGTGAAACCATCTAGGCTTTCAGCTGATCACCTATGACACCTCCATAAAATCACAGCACTCCACACAACTTCTTGGTAATGAAAGCAGGAACCCAACTTTCAAAAGAAACAGCTGCATTTTGACCTGTCATTTCTGATTGGTTTAGTTTCCTGCATAATCCATGAGTCTTCCTTGCCCTCCTAAGCTGCACAGTGGAGATCACACAATAAGCTAACTTAGAGACATTGTCAAGTGCATATAAAATAAAATATACATCACCTGTGGGCCCTTATTACATGGGCTTGATGTAAAATCTCAGAGAAGGCAAAATAATAAGAGGTTAGGCCTGGATTTAGCAATGTGATCCTGAGAGTCATACTGTCCTGATCCAAATTTCTAGGTCTTACCCTTAATGAGGTTGAAGATAAATAAACAAAGATATTCTTACTTCATAAAACCTGTGTTATCTTGTTATAGTTAGCATTGAAACTTATACCCCATATAGACCTACATGGTGGGCAGACTTCTCAGTGGCTCCCAGTGGACCCTGCCTCCTGATATAAGCACAACTTTGTGTCACCACTAAGTGGCTACCAAACAGATCCTCCACCACAAAATATAGCCATGGTGATGTGAAGTCACATACAAGTTGCATTTTAAAATAATGCCACTTTACTCTTTTTACTTTTATGAGTTCTTGTTCTTCTGCTTTTGTTTCAATATCTTATTTTCTCTCTTTGTCTTTCTCCTTTTTTATACCTACAGTATATTGGGGGTTGAGGGACTAGAAGCATTTGGGGGGTGGTAAAGGAGAGAATGTTAATGGATATCCTTTGATTCAGAAGACAGCCATCCAGAACAAAAATATTTTTTATCTAGAAAGTCAATAGTTACTATGCTTTAAAAGCCTCGCTGAAGATGTATACTAAGTACTTGCTGTTCTTTAGTTCAAAATATGTATAAATGGTGTAGGTTTGAAGGCAGTGTAGCCTGTGGATAACAATTACCTGATTATCTAAAAGATGCAGAAAATGTATTTGATAAGATTCAATATCCATCTATAATTTAAAACACTGTCAAAAAATTTTATAAAATTAAATTTTCTTGACTTTATAAACATAGCGTATATCAAGTCCACATGTAGCATCATGGAAAAATAGAAAGTTTCTTTGAAACCAGGAAAAAGGTAACAATGCTCACATTTTCAAATAAATGAAACATAATACTGAAATTTCTAGCCACAGCAATCAGAAAAATAAAAAATAAAACACATTTATATCAAGAAAGAGGTAAAATTGGCATTTTGTAGATGACATCAGACTACTTGGGAAAAAAACAAAGAAAATGGAATTTAAGATCATCGATAAAAGAGTTTAGTAGAGAAGTAGAAATATAAAATTGATATGCAGTAATATGTGACATTCTTATACAATAATTACCAAAAAAACTAAAGAAAATATTTTAAAATTAAAGTAATCTAAAATAAGAAAGATCAATGCTAACAACATTATAAGAAATTGAAGACACAAAAGAATGTAGAAGGATAATTTGTAAATATAAGTTGAAAAAATTAAATTGTAAAAATATCCACAATCCCCAAAGCAATTTACAGGTTCAGGGTAACTTCTATCAAAATACACACTTTTTTCTTCTCAGAACCCAAAAACATTTTAATATTTATATTGAAGCTCAAAAGATCCAAGATAGCCAAAACCATCTTGAAAGAGAACAAAGTTGAAGGTATGACAATCTTTGATCTCAAACCATACCACACACACACACAAATAATAACAAAAACAGAAAGGTAATGGCACAAAAACAGACACAAATATTAATGGAAATAAATGAAGAGTCCAGAAATAAAGCCTCATATTTCTGGACAAGTAATGTATGGCCACAAACATGAAAATGTCCACTGGAGTAATGAGAGTATTTCCAACAAGTGACCTTGAGAGTACAAAACAGATACATGCCAAAAATACAACTGGATCACTCTAATTCCCAATTGCTAGCCATGCCCACCTTTCCTTGTCTTTCAACTGATTCCAGCTCCTTTCACTTCTCATTGCCTCCACCTGACACCAACCCCGCTCCCACCTTTCTGTCTACACACTGATGCCAGCTTTGCTCATGTCTCTGCGCCTTCCAACCAGTTCTAAACCCACCTTTTAATCCCAGATATTCTTTAGTCCTTATAAGTTTTATTTGTTTATGTAATTTCTTTCAATACCTCAGAATTTATTTTCAACAGTGCTCAAGAACACCAGTAATGGACTCCTCTATTCTGGCTGAAAACAGACCTTGCTCAGGTGAGGATGAAATACAATGGAAAAAACTGATTGAAGTTGAAAAACAAGAAAATTTGGTTAAGCATAACATCCTTTGCAAAGCAGGAAATACATGCAAGAAAAGAGTCAGTTGGAAGGCAGGAAGAGTTGGGTGAGGCTAGAGTTTCTTTAACCCTGGGAATTTTGAGCAGGGCTAGAGTCGGTTGCAAGAGAGAGAGAGGTAGGTGGATCTAAACTTACCTGTGAGGCAAGGAATGGTCTAGTTCTGATTTCAACTGGAAGGCAGGGAGATGTGGGTGGAGCTGACACCTGTTGGCAGACAAGCAGACAGGTCTGGTGTCAGTTGAAAATATGGAAAAGGTGGGTGGAGCTGGCATCTGTTTAGCTTTATTTCTATATATGATTAAAATCTGCAGTGCCTATTTTCACCTCCTTTGTCATAATTGTCCATATAAATGAGGGTTTTAGTCTGGGCTCCCTATTCTTTTCCATTGATACATGTGTCTGTTTTGTGCCAAAACATTTCTGTTTTAATTATTATAGATTTATAGCACAGGTGGGAAACACAAGACCTGTGGGCTCAATCCAGCCCTCCACCCTGTTTTATCCAGCCTGGCACCTTCAGCCCTGCACCTTATTTCTACCCAGCTCACTTAACTGTTAAAAAGTAGTTACATTTATACCGTCTTAAAATTACATTCAGCCTTTTGAAGGTAACTGTGAGGATGATGTGGCCCCCAGTGGAAATGAGTTTGACACCCCTGCTTTATAAGTATAGTTTGAGACCATTGATTGTGGTATTTCCAACTTTGTTATTTTTTTCTTTCCTCTAAATTTATTTAACTATTTAAAGTTCTCTAAGTTTATACAAACTTTAATATTTTTAACTTCTTTAAAGAATATCATTAGTAGATTGAATTTGTTTGAATTAAACAAATTAGTTGCTTGGGGAAAATTATTAATTTTAACAATTTCATGTTTTCAATATATGGGAATAGCTTGTTTATTTATTTATTTATTTTGTGTTGCTCTCAAACACTTTTCTCAATGTGTTGTAATTTCGAGGTCTTTCATCTTTTTAATTATGTTAATTCACAGGCATTATATCTTTTCCACAAAACTGTAAATGAGATCTTTTTTTATGTTTTCCTTTACTGTTAATTAATGTAAAGCAAGATGACAAATTTCTGTATATTCAATTTGTATTTTGTTTCTTATGAAGTACTTGGTTACGTCTATTAATTTTTCTGGATCTTTTAAGAGTTTCTATATAGGGTATTATGTCATCTGCAAAGAGTGACAGATTTAATTTTATAAATTTAAATGCATTTTATTATGTTTCCTTCTCTGATGTTTATTTCTACAGATCCCATTGTTATTTTGAATAACAGTAATGAGGGCGGACATTCTTTTTTCTTATTTTAATTTTATTTTTTTAATTTAAATTTAATTTTTTAGATTTATAAGTATATTTCATTATTTTTATTGTAACATAAAATGCTACTTTAAACATTTTTTAAATTTAATTTTATTGTTATTATATTACATCCATCCCCTTTTCATCCCCTTTTCACTCCCCTCTGTCACATTCCCCATCCACAAAGTCAATCCCACTTGTTGTCCATTTCCACAGTTTTTCCATAGTAGGTTCTTATCTAAACTTCTCCTTCTCTTTGCCTCTTCCTCCACCCTTCCCCTTGCCCGCTGAAGACCTATTCACTGTATTCATATATCAGGTTCTGTTTTGCTAGTTGTTCTTTTGTTCATTATTGTCCTGTAATGGGTAAGATCATATGGTATTTCTCTTTCACTGACTGGCTTATTTCACTAGGCATAATACTTTCTAGTTCCATCCATGTTATTGCCAAGGGTAGGAGTTCTTTCTTTCTTTCAGCTGTGTAGTGTTTCATTGTGTAAATGTACCAAAGTTTTTTGATCTAATTATTCATTGAAGGACACTTAGGCTGTTTCCAGCACTTGGCTATTGTAAATAACACTGCTATGAACATAGGGGTATATAGGTTATTATGAATTGGTGTTTCAAGCTTCTTCAGGTATAGTCCTAGTAGTGGAATTGCTAGATCAAAAGACAGTTCCATTTTTAGTTTGTGAAGGAAACTCCATAATGTTTTCTATAGTGGATGCACCAACCTGCATTCCTACCAACAGTGTACCAGGGTTCCCCTTTCCCCACATCCTTGCCAACAATTGTTGTTTGTTGATTTTTTGATGATTGCCATCCTGACAGGTGTGAGGTGGTATCTTATTGTGGTTTTAATTTGCATCTCTCTGATGCCTAGTGATGTTGAGCATTCTTTCATATGCCTCTGGGCCCCTTGTATATCTTCCTCAGTGAATTGTCTGTTCAGGTCCTTTGCCTATTTTTAATTGGGCTGTCTGTCTCCCTGGTGTTGAGTCACATTAGTTCTTTATATATTTTGGAGATCAAACCCTTGTCTGAAGTATCATTGGCAAATATGTTTTCCCATACAGTTGGTTCCCTTTGAATTTTGCTGGTGTTTTCTTTAGCTGAACAGAAACCTTTCTATTTGATATAGTCCCATTTGTTGATTTGTTTTTTTATTTCCTTTGCCCTTGGTGACTGTAGATTGGCCCATTATCACATCACAGTGTTAGAAAAATGGAAAATAATGAAAGTCACTGATACATCTGATAAGGTTTTGATACCCAAGTTTATAAAGCATGTAAAAAACATCAATATCAATCCAGCTTAAATGGATAAGGAACATGATTAGACACTTCTCCAAAGGGGACAAACAAAGTAAATAAATATATGAAAGGTGCTCAGTATCACTTTCCAACAGAGAAATGCAAATGAACCAGCTCCTGGACTTATTGATTATTTGAATTGTAATTTGAGTCTCTATGTTATTTAATTCTGCTCTGAAATTGATTTCCTTCCTTATACTTGCTCTGGGCTTTGTCTGTTGTTGCTCCTTTAGTTTATGCAGCTTTAGGGTTAGTTTGGTTGTCTAATATTCTTCTATCATTTTTAGGTAGGCCTGTATTGCTATGAATCTCCCTCTTTGGACTGCCTTTGCTGTGTCTCATAGGTTTTGGGCTGTTGTTTATCCATTGTCATTTGTTTCCAGAAAGTTTTTTTTTTTGTTTGTTTTTTTGTTTTGTTTTTTTTCATCTTTGATCTCATTGTTAACCCATTCATTACTTAAAAGCATGTTATTTGGTCTCTATGAGTTAGAGTGATTTTGGCTTTTATGCTTGAGATTGGTTTCTACTTTCAAGTCACTGTGATCTGAGAAGATGCTTGGTATGATTTCAATGTTCCTGTATTTGTGGAGACTTGTCTTGAGACCTACCATGTGGTCTTTCTTTGAGAATGTTCCATATGCATTTGAAAAGAATGTGTATTTTCCTTCTTTGGGGTGAAAGGTTATGCATATATCAGTTAGGTTAATTTCCTGTAGAATGTTGTTCAATGCCACAATATCCTTGGTTATTTTTTGTTTGGAAGATGTGTCCACGTTGGTAGTGGGGTAGTAAAATCCCCTACTATTAGTGTGTTTCTGTGTATATCCTTCTTAAAATCCTCCAAGATTTTCCTCATATATTTCGGAGCTTCTATGTTGGGTGTATATATGTTTACCACAGTTATTTCTTCTTGATGCATTGTTCCCTTAAGTATTATGAAATGTCCTTCTTTGTCTCTTTTTATAGTCTTCATCGTAAAATGTATTTTGTCTGAAATAAGTATTGCTATTCCAGCCTTTTTTTTTATGCCCATTTGCTTGATATATATTCTTCCATCCTTTCCCTTTCAATCTGTGTCAATCATTTGTTCTGAGGTGGGTCTCTTGAAGACATTATATATGTGGGTCATGTTTTCATATCCATTCAGCTACCCTATGTCTTTTGATTGGCACATTTAATCCGTTTCCATTTAAGGTTATTGATTGATGTTTATTTATTGCCATTTTCCCACTTTGTACCTGTGTTTCTCTTTTTTCTTTCTGTTTCTTCATTTTTTTTTTAAAAAAGCATATCCTTTAGCATTTCTTACAATGCTGGTTTAGTAGAGGTGTATTCTTTAAGTCTTCTTTTGTCTGTGAAACTCCTTATTTCTTCTTCCATTTTGAGTGAGAGCCTTGCTGAGTAGAGTATTCTTGATTGCAGGCCTTTGTTTCCTGTTACTAGGAATATTTTTTGTCATTCCCTTCTTGCTTGTATTATTTCTGTTTAATAATAATTTGATAGCCTCACCGGAGCCACCTTATATATTATTTGCTGTTTCTCTCTTGATGCTTTTAGAATTCTCTCTTTGTCTCTGAGATTCACCATTTTAAGTATAATATGTCTTGGAGTGGGTCTGTTTGGGTTCATCTTCATTGGGACCCTCTGTGTGTCCTGAACTTGAGTAACATTTTCACTCATCATATTAGGAAAATTTTCTATCATTATTTTTTTGAACAAGTTAGGTTTTCCATTCCTTGTTTCTCTTCTCCTTCTGGTATCCCTATGATATGGTATTACTGCATTTCATGTTGTCCTGCAGCTCTCTTAAAACCTTTTCATTCTTGATCACCCTTTTTTCATTCTCTTGCACTGTTTTGGAATATTTTTCTATGTTGTCCTCCAGCTCGCTGATCCAATCCTCTTCATCCTCTAACCTATTGATTCCTTCTACTGTATTATGTGATTCCACCTCACTCTTACTGATAGTTTTTATGTCCTTTTTAATGCTGATGTAGTTCTTAGTAAGTTCCTTGTAGCTTCCCAGGAGTTCTTTGTAGTTCCCCTGGATTTGTTTGTAGTTTTGAGTTGGCTTAGCTCATTCAGCTTCCCTAACATCATAATTCTGAATTCCATATCTTATAGTTTGCTTACCTCTGTTTCATTTAGTGATCTTCCTGGGAATTCCTACTTTGCTTTTGGTGATGAACTGTTTCTTTTTCTCCCCATTTTTTGGTTTTGTTTTAATCCAATTGGACTGTGATCATTTGTCAGGCTAAGGAATTGCTAAATTGGAAGGATTGATTTAGTTGTACTCCTATTGGTCTGTGATCCACCACCATGCTCAGATGCAGCTTGAGGTGACAGACTGATTCAGTTGTAAATCAGTTAATCAGCTACTGAGCTCAGGCCCTCCTGGGATAGACAGAGAGGCTCAATTATATCCCATTGGATCAGCCACCATCTCAAGTGCAGCTTGGTGGGACAGATTCAGATGTAAATCAATGAGTCTGTGATCAGCTGTCAGGCTTAGGCACCACTGAGCTACACAGCATGATTCAATTATAATCTAATGAATCTACGATTGTTCACTGGGTTGCTGGGTTAAACAGCAAGGTTCTGTTGTAATCCAATGAATCTGTAATTAGCCACCAGGCTCAGGTGGTGATGGGCTCTACTGAAAGATTCTATTATAACAATAAAATTAAATTAAAAAAAGATTATATTATAATCCAATGAATCTGTGATCAGCTGCCTGGCTTAAGGGCCACTGGGCTAGGCTAAAATATTCCATTGTATTTCAATGAGTTTGTGATCAGCCGCCAGGTCCAGGGGCCACAGGGTGGGACAAACCAACTTAGTTTTGAACCAGTGAATCCACAATCAGCCACTAAGCTCACTTGCCACTGTGGGGGCTGTAAGACAAGAGAATTTGTAATCAGCTGCCAGGCCCAGGCTCTGCAGAGGGAGCAGCTTATCCTCCTTTATTGTGTATATACCATCCTATAAGTGTGGTAATGATTAGAGCTTGGAGACCTTCTGGAGAGGCATAGGAGCTTTCTCAAATGACCCATTGTCCCATAGAATTCATAACAGCAAAAATGCTCCATAATATCTATGGTGCCAGTCTTCTGGTATAGAACATAATTTACATGACTATCTAACTGCTCACTTATCAGGCATTCAACACCCAACACATTTTGGACCAGCTTTTCACAGCTCAAGATGACTCTGTCAAGTTCCAATTTGTGTCATGGGTAAGTTCCCTTGTGTGTATGACTCTGTTTGCATCTCTGAAAAGTGGGTAGCATAAAATAAAAACATGTAAAATTTAGATGGATTAAATGGATCAAACATGTCAGAATATTTCCTGGTAGTTGACCCTGTAGGTTGAACAGCTAAATCTGCTGTAGTTGTTGAATTCTATGAATTTCAACTTTCCATGAAAATTACTCTGCCTTTGTCCTGACTGGCCTGTGGCCATTCTGAGTTGTATAAAGTACATGGAAAAACATCTTCAAAGAATTTGTGATGCCATTTATGTGGTCCTCGTTTGTGTTATTGGGTGGCCTGATTAGGCCATCTGTAAGCAGGTTTAGAATCTGCTGCACTAGCTTTGCTCAAGCATTTGCAGCAGCAAGGATGGACAGCAAACATAAACAAGATATAAGAATCTAGTTTATCTGTAAAGTTCTTAGGGGTTGTCTAGTTGGGTAAGATGAAAGTACTGCCAGAGAAAATAATTGATAAAGTACAGGCATTTCCAACCCCCATGATGGTCAAGCAGTGACAAGAATTCTTGGGTGTGTCAGGCTGTTAAAGGGTGTTTATTTTGCATTCCACACAAATACTGGATGTCCATATTACTCTCAAAGAGAATAATTGGGGTCTATGGCAATGTTTGACTCTCTGGTTTCCCACATACTTAGAATATGCATGAATGGAGCATATAGATCCTTATGGGGCCAGACCATGTGCCAAGACCTATGGACATTAGGGCAACAGTTCACACTCTATCATATTACTGAACATGCCACATTGGCCTCACGAGGAAAAATACCCTTGCATAGGCACTATGGCTAGAAGAAGTGCGGGACTCAGATGTGGCCACTTGGCTCCATAGATGACTCCTTCATGCAGGCCAGCACACTATGTGGACAGCGGTGAAACAATGGGGATTGACTTTGACTTTCAATGCAGTGGTATAGGCATGCCAGAGGTGTGTGTCTGCTCCAAGTGCCAACTATAGTGGGTTCCTTGAGAAGGGGTCATATAGCACAAGGTGCATTGCCACTAGTAAGACGGCAAGTAGACTACATTGGTCCCTTATCAGTTTCAGAAGGTTTTCAATATGCCTTGACCTGTGTGGACACTGCAACAGGTTTGGTGATGGTGTTCCCCACAGTGACCTGTAGAAACCCTGGTGAAAATGCATGGCAATAAACTCCATTTCTTCTATGTATTTTTGTGTGTGTGTGTGTGGAAATGAAGTGTTAAAATATACATAGTTCCAGCCCTGCCTGTTGGCACAGTGGATAAGGTACAAGCCTGCAAACCCAAAGGTAGCTGCTTTGATTCCCAGCCAGGGCATACATACCAGCTTGCAAGCCAGGTCTCCAAATTTAAATTTTTGGAATTGCTATGGATAAGTGATAATTTTAATGTGAAAAACTTACCTGTTTTAAATTTAATTTTATTGTTGTTGTATTACATTCATTCCCTTTTTGCTCCCCTCAGTCCCCTTCCCCACCCACTCACTTCCCCACAAAGTCAATCGCACATGTTGTCCATGTCCATGGTTCTTCCATATTAGGTTATTGTCTAAACTGCTCTCCTTCTTTGCCTCTTCCTCCCCCCACCCCACTTCCCCCTGCCTACTGAAGGCCTATTCATTGTATTCATATATCTGGTTCTGTTTTGCTTGTTGTTAGTTTTGTTCATTATTGTCCTGTAATGGGTGAGATCATATGGCATTGTCCTTCACTGATTGGTTTATTTCACTAAGCATAATACTTTCTAGTTCCATCTATGTTGTTGCAAAGGTTACAAGTTCTTTCTTTCTGCTGTGCAGTGTTCCATTTCATAAATGTACCAAGTTTTTTGATCCAATCATCCACTGATGGGGACTTAAGCTGTTTCCAGCATTTGGCTGTTGTAAATAGCACAGCTATTTTGCTATATTTGCTTATTAGGTCAATTAAGTTTTTGGTGGATTCTATCATATGTTGTATGTACACTATCATGCCATCTGCAAATAATGGCATATTTACCTCTTCCTTTCCAATTTGGATACCTTTGATTCCTTTTTCTTCTCTGATGGTTATGGCTAGAACTTCCAAGATGATATTGAACAGAAGTGGAGAAAGTGGACAGCCTTGTCTTGTTCCTGATTTTAGGAGGAAATATTTTAGCTTTTGCCAATTGAGTATAATGTTGGCTGTATGTTTCTCATAGATTACCTTTATGCTGTTGAGGAATGCTCTCTCTATTCCCATTTTGCTGAGCATTTTTATCATAGGTGGTTATTGTATTTTATCAAATACTTTTTTCAGTATCAATTGATATGATCATATGTTTTTGTCTTTCATTTTGTTTATGTGATGTATTGTGTTTATTGATTTGTGAATGTTGTACCACCCTTGATCCCTGGGATGAATCCTGCTTGATCATGGTATATGATCTTTTTAATGTATTGCTAGATCTAGTTGGCCAATATTTTGTTAAGAATCTTAGCATCTACCTTCATCAGAGGTATTGGCCTGTAGTTTTTTGTTTTTATTTTTTCTTAGTTGTGTCTTGACCTGGTTTTGAGATTAGAATTATATTGGCCTCATAGAAAGTGTTTAGGAATCTTTCCTCTTCTTGGATTTTGTGGAATAGGTTGAGATGGATAGGATCTGGTTCTCTAAATGTTTGGTAAAATTCACTTGTGTGGCCCTCTCATCTGGGGCTCTTGTGTATTGAGGGTTTTGATTACTGCTTCAATTTCACTTGTTGTTATTGGTCTATTCAGTGTTTTTTCTACTTCTAGATTCAGAAGTAGAATTTTTGGATTCCAGAAATTTGTCCATTTCACCCAGGTTGTCATATTACTTGACATATAGTTAGTTGTCTGTGGTAATTTTTTTCAATCCTTTGTATTTCTGAAATACCACTTCTGATTTGTCCTCTGTTGTTTGTGATTTTGTGTATTTAGGTTCTCTCTCTCTCTCTCTCTCTCTCTCTCTCTCTCTCTCTCTCTTCTGGATGAGTCTGGTTACAGGCTTGTCAATTTTCTTTATCTTTTTCAAGGAAACAGCTCCTGGATTTATTGATTCTTTGAATTGTAGTTTTAGTTTCTAAGTCATTTAATTCTGCTCTGATCTTGATGATTTCCTTCTTTCTGCTTGCTCTGGCCTTTGTTGTTGCTCCTCTAGTTCTTGAAGCTTTATGGTTAGCTTATTTGTATAAGCTTCTTCTAACATTTTTAGGTAAGCCTGGATTGTATGAATTTACCTCTGAGGACTGCCTTTGCTGTGTCTCATAGGTTTTGGGCTATTGTTTATTCATTGTCATTAGTTTCCAGAAACTTAAAATTTGTAGAAAATATTTTATTTATAATTTGGAGAGGGGGGAGAGAGAGAGAGAGAGAGAGAGAGAGAGAGAGAGAGAGAGAGAGGAATAGGAATTCCTATGGACAGAAGATGAGTACCGCTAGGTTGTGTTAGAAGAGAGCTAGCCCAGAAGGCTTCCAAGCTGTGCCTGGTTTAGTCCTCCATTCCGGTGGCATGTTGTCACTTTGAGGATTGCACTTGCATTCAAGTGTCATGGCTCATGCCCAAAGTGGTTTTGTCCACCTGAGGTCCTAGAGTGGAGACCTTTTGAGGGGAGAGGAGATGTTCCTGTATTTTGTTGAGAATGAAGACATGCATGGGCTAAAGAAATGAGTTCTAGTCTGGTCTAAGAAAGAAGAAAAAGGAAAGCAAGAAGGACAGAAGGAAAGACGTTCCAGTTGAAAGAGAGAGAGACAGAGACAGAGAGAGGGGCAGATAGCCAAGCAGGTCGGGGTGGGGCAGGGAAGGCTGCAGGCGGAGGCTGTAGGAACTGCTCCTGGGGACCTGGCTGTGGCTGAGGGTGGGGCCTGGAGGCCAGGCAAGGGCTCTTGGGGCTGCTAGAAGCCTATTTCCTCCTTTAGGACCATAGCCCCCTGAACGTGCAGGCTATCTCCTCATGCCCTAGACAGCTAAGCAGGGTCGGACCTGGTTCGTTTGTGGATGAGAGATGGCGTGAGAAGAGGCGGTGCTGTAGGCTTGGGTGGAACTGTCATTTTGGGGCCCTGCCTCTGCCTTCTGGGCGGCCACCCCCTTGGTAGCCACGGCGGCAGCCTCCTCCTGCTAGGGTGCCTTCACCTCCTTGTTCAGAGCCGAACTCCCTGCCCAGGAGAATGAGCAGGCTCTCCCCGCTGACACTGGCACTGCGGAGGGGACCCGGCGGGCTTCGATGGGGAGCCCGGCAGCCACAGGGCACCCGTGGAGGATGGAAGTGGGCCGGTGTCTCCCAGCCCCACAGGCCAGGGTGTAGGTCCACAGCCCTGCTTAGGAAAGCCAAAGTCAACATCGGAGACAGGGAGAGGGAAGCCCTGTCACAACACCCCCAAACCTGAGGCCCAGGGAGACTGACGACCAGCTCTCGGTCCCGCCTCTTGAGGGAGGGGCGGGGCCACGGCAGGCAACCGACACCCGTCCCTTGCAGTCTTGCCTTGAGGCGCTCTCTGCCGCGAGCCCTCAGCCAGCAGCTGCCTGCCTGACCTTTAAGCGGCCTTCGGAATCCTTTGCCTTTGGCCAGGGCAAGCCCCCACCCCTCCTCAGCTCTGGAGGGAGGGCGCGTCACCATGACCACGGCCTCCGCCCCAGGGCGTGCTCTCGCCCTGCCCTTGCGCAACCCGCCCTTTGGAACCTGGGCAGGTGTCCCAGGCGACCATTGGAGGGCTCAGGGGAAGCGTCACAGACAGGGGCGGGGCAGCCAACGCCTGTCCACCTGAGGCCCACCCGAGGGGAGGAGGGGACCTGAAGCCAGGCAGGGCCTCCTGAGGCGGCAGGAGGCCACTTTCCCCTCCTATAGCCACACCCCTTGAACGCACCCAAACTCCTGGGATCTCACAGGCTAAGCAGGGTCCGGCCAGGTGAGTACTCGGATGGGACTCGGCTTGGGAATGAGGGGTGCTGTTGGCTTTTGCCCATCAGGTTCCTCCTCTCCCTCCTCCTCCTTCTCCTCTACTCCCGCTGCCTCCGCAGCAGCCACCAGCACCACTACCACCACCTCCACCACCTCCAGTCCACCACCACCGCGGGCTCAGCCCCCTCTGCTGTGGATCCCCAACCCCGCCTCAAGGAATGACTTCATTCTGATGCTCAGTGCGGAAGCCTCTGCCCAGGAGGGTGACCAGCCCCTTTCCACTCCCCCAGGCGCAGGGGACGGCATCCCCTTGGCATCCACGGGGTCCGCGAAGCCTTGGCACAGCCCTTGTGTTGGGGCTTGAGTCGGTTTCTTGGAGTCCCAGAAACAGGTACATGGATGCCTCCTCAGCCTCACCCTACTTTGAACCCCAATGTGTTTCCCCCAGCTCTTGTGAGACCTGCCTTGAAAGTGCTGATCCCACACTCCTTAGCTCTGAGGGGCCCTGGAAAGCCTCTGCATTCCCTTCAACACCCTCCCAGCTTCTTCCTATAGATCTTGTGGGTTGCACGTTCTATGTCCTTACCATTTGGGCAGGGCATATTCTGTCTTCTGCTACCTCTGGTGGAGACTTCACCTCGGACAGAGGTGCTCTGGTCTTGCCCATTGGAATCTCCTGGTGGGGTTGGGACAAGGGGTAGGGATCTGTGAAAGGCTCTAGGAGAGCCTCCTAGAGAGGTGTGTGGATGTCCAAGTGGCTAAAACACTGCCACCCCAAGGATTTATGAGGTATTGGGCCAAAATTTTTGATAATCAAATGTCTCACAGACTCATGTAGTCCACCATTTCTCCATATGTTAACATGGTAAGACTATTATTTGATCTAATTTCAATGTGTGTCATAAACTCAGTGACCCTTGATTCTTAATTAAAATGTGAGTGGATTCATGAAAAGAAATATTTCCCTCTGATGTCCAAGAATGACCAGGGAGCCTCACCTCAGTCCCTCTCCCCTTTTATGGAAAAGGCTGCCCAACATGCTAATTTCTCTTCTCGTTACAGGGTAAATCCTCCCCTGTGCTGTGGGTGCTCCCAGGTCTTTCCTCAAACAAGGGTAAGTTCCCTGGGGAAGGCAGAGCTGTGCTCTAGAAAGAGATGATACCCTTGTCTCTTCTGCCCTGGTGACAAGCTCTCAGAGTGAGTGTCTCAAATATCATACAGGGGACTTTCGGGTGATAGTAACTTCACATGACTGACAGGGATTGATGCTATTTGTCCCCAGGTGTTTTGTCCCAGGAGCAGCTGCAGGAGTCAAGCTCAAGACTGGTGAAGTCCTCATAGACTCTTTCCCTCACCTGCATTGTCTCTGGAGTATCTTTAAAGTGCTATTTGTGCACTGGACCTGACAGGGTCCAGGGAAGGGCCTGGAGTGGGTCAGTGTCTATGGAGTGGTGGAAGCACAGACTACAACCCATCACTGAATCCCTGAATGAACATCACCAGGGACACCTCCAAGAGCCAAGTTTATTTAATGATAAGAAGTTTGAGAGATCAGGACATGGCCAGGTATTACTGTTGAGAGACACAGTGATGATGCAGCAATGTGATAGGGAATCAGTGTGAGCCCAGACACTAACATAGCTGTGGGGAGGGTGTGCTGGGACCATCAGAGGGCTCTCAGGGTCCCTGAACATAAGGGGCATCCAAAAAGCAGTTGCAGTTGGAGGTTTTGGCTGGTTTCCTGTCTCACTTCCTCTTCCTGTAATAGTTTTTCTCAGGGAAATAGGGTTGCTGATTCTGAGCTCCCTTATAAAGTCTCTGGATTTAGATAAGTCTGTTGTAAAAGAAGACTACTATCTCTTGTTGACAAAACGCAGACACTCTTTCAGACACTGTTGTGCACAATTCCAGTGAATGATCAAATATCCTGACACATGTCAGCTGATTATAACCAGAGACTCTACTGGACCCTATAGTGCAAGCCAGTTACATTCAGCTGGCCAACAACCAGACACATGCATGCTGGACAGTGGGCACCAGAGGCATGGACCACATACCAGAGGAGAAAGCCCCGTGGTGTTGAATGTCATTGTCTTGGCCTAATGCTCAGAGTACCAGGTGGAAGTGACAGGACAACCAGGTGAGGGAACCATGGCAGCTTGGTGTTTATGTTCAGGCTGATGATAAATACACACAAAGGGGACATGGAACATTTACCATTCACATATTTGAACTCTCTAAGAGGAACAGGAACAGCCTTTCCGGAGATCAGATTATCATTGTAACTTCTGGTAATAATCCACAGATACATAATACGAAGTTGAAGTTTTCAATGGAACTCTCTACTTAAACTATAAGATCTTCAGAATTGTGAGCACAGTCCTGCAATTCAGCCATATCTCCTTCCTATCACTCTGCCGCAACCATAACTTTAGCCTCCCTGGAATCTGGGTTAATTCCCACATTTCTCAACTCCAGTTGACATTCCATATTTTCTTTAATACATGTATGAGCTTCTTGCCTACAGCAGAGTGGTCAGACATTTATACAATTTGAGATATGATGGCTCAATATTACAGTATCCACCTGGCACCACATAAGATACTATAATATTGCTGATTGTATTCTCTGTGTTGTGCTTTTACATGCTGTGTTTAATCAGCTACTGTCAATTTGTACTTCTTAGTCCCTTTACTTTTTTGACTCAGGCTCCCACCTCTCCTCTTACCTCTATAACTCTGGTCTATTCTCTGGGTTTATGGGTCTCTATTTTGCTAATTTAGTTTATTCTTTAGATTCCACATATAAGTGAGAGAATATGGCATTTGTGTTACAGTGTTTGGCTTATTTCATTCAGCATAATACCCTCTAGATCTATCCACGTTCTCCCATATGATAAGCTTTCATTTTCTTATGGCTGAATAAAGAAGATGGATTAATTTCCAAACCAATTAAGTTTTATATTCAAGACTAGATTCCTATATCAGATTATTACTAAGGAAATTCACATAAAACATCTTGGTTTGCTGCATGAGGAGAAAAATCACAACATTAAGAACAAGAATTCTTCTCCGGTGAGTGTGGGTCAGTAGGTTGAGCACTGGCCTGGCAACAAAAGTGTCACTTGCTTAATTACTAGTCAGGACACATGTCTGGGATTCATATCAGGTCCCGGTTAAGAGCACGTGAGAGGCATGCACACATTGTTATTTCTTTCCCTCACTTTCTCCCTCCCTTCACCTCTTTCTAAAATAAATATGCAAAATCTTTAAAGAAAAAAAAAAAAAAAGAAGTATCTATGTGTTAGGTCAAGACTTGCTTAATTTCACTATTCAAGTATCTGGGGTTATCTCTGTCCTCTTATGCAGAGTGACTCACACAGCATGCAGATTTATGCCCAGATGACACCGATCGCAGGTGGATAAGGTGACAGCATTCCTGATGGGTCATGTACAGACATGAAAATGAATGAAGGTGGGTGCAGACAAAACTGAAATTAACTCCTGATGAACCAGGTATGAACCCATCTCATGCATTCCTGAATAGAATTATGTCATATGTCCACAGAGCCACAACTGCTGATGGTGAAAATAAGGCTGAACCACTGTGATTGATGAGTTTTATATAAAGTTAGAGTCACCAGCCCCAGGGAGGGGAGGCTATTTAAATGTGATCAGTGGAATGAAGAAAAGTGATGTTCTTTATATCAATTATGATTTGATTTTCCTTTTATTGTATATTTGTGATTGGCATGATGGCTTTCCATAATGAAATTTCTTCATATTTACTCTTAAATACCTACCAAAATCCTCACATAAGATGATATAATCATGACTCATTCTCTTCTATGTCCCCAATTTTTCTGGTTTTACCACAGAATCTAGAAAATAAAAACAAAAATGAAGCAGTGCATATTCAGCACAAAACTCCACTGAAGAGACATGATCAGGGAGCACTGTCTGATTCTCTGCAGAGTTCACACTTCATCCTCCCAATGATTCACACAGATGCTCCATCTTCTCCAACACTGGGTCCAGGTGCTGTAGAGCCACACTATGTCCTTATCCATATTCTCACCATTTTTCTGGGGGAAATGATAGCAGATGGAATTTCCTGTCTTTGGAGAACAATCTTCTCTGCTCATAATGGTAGAATTTATTGGTATGTTCAATCCTGGTGACTTTCAAAGACATCTCTCATTTGAATTCCCTCAATGCTTATGATAATTTATGTTCTCTGGCCATGTTCTCATCTCCTGGAGCAGTTGGGTCAATGGGGAGAGCACAGGACCAAGTGTAGGGGGTAATTATTTTATTTTTTTATTTTATTATTTTATCTCTTCATCAGATGACAGTTTTTTCATTGATTTTAGAAAGAAAGTAAGGGATAAGGGAAGGAAAAGAGAAAGAAAAAAGAGAGAGTGAGAGAGATTGGTTGTGTTCTGTCCTGACCAGGTGCTGGGAAGAGCTGGGAATGCCAGGCAGGGCTCCTGTCTCAGAGCATCAGGGTCATGTCTGGGATGCTTTTCATCAGCAGAGGGGCCCTTTTTGCATGTCCTTCTACTATAGAGGGAGCTCTGGAGTCAGACACTGACAAGAAGAATATGGTCCCAGAAAGGGACATGCTCAGAAAGGGGATTGATTATACATGCCCCAAACTGAGATTGAAGCCACAATCTTGAGTGAAAATATTATACTCTCAACAACTAAACCCAGCTGTCCAAGGCTGGGGAGTAATTCTTTGTATACATGCACACATGGATAAGTCACACTCTGGGAACATATTCTTCTTGTCAGTATCTAACTCCAGAGCTCCCTCTGTGGTAGGAGGGTATGCAAAAAGGGTCCCTCTGCTGATGAAAAGCATCCCAGACATGACCCTGATGCTCTGAGACAGGAGCCCTGCCTGGCATTCCCAGCTGTTCCCAGCATCTGGTCAGGACAGAACACAGGCCACTCACCATGGAGTTTGGGCTCAGGGGTCTTTTCCTTGTAGCAATTATAAGATGTAATTAATGGAGAATGAGAAACAGTGCATAGGTGAATGATATGACTGAGAGGAATAATGAAAAGTTGGCAGGCTGCTGACTAGGGAATCTCTGTGTTTGCAGGTATTCAGTGTGAGTTGCAGATGATAGAGTCTGTGTGAATCGTGGTGGAACATGAGGGAGTCGCTGGATCCAATTTCCAGGGAAAGGCCTGGAGTGGATCTCATGTATTAGTGGGGATGGAAAGTGGCATGTAATATGCAAACTCTGTAAAGGCCAGTTCACCAGAGAAAATGGCCAGAACAAGTTGCACCTGCAAATGAATATTCTGTGAGCCAAGCACATGGCCAGTATAACTGTCATGAGACCCAATAAGGGGGAGTCAACATGAGCCCAGAAATAAACCTCCCTGATTGCTGGGCTGCTAGGGGTACTCTGAGACACTTAGTACAGGCAGCAGCTCCAGGGGCAGGTGTGGGCCTGGTGGGGAAGGAAGGGGCTTCCTTTTGGGAGCAGGGGTTTTCTCATACAATGTGTTCATACTTGTCCTTCCTCCTGATAGGCACATCCTGTCCTGCATGGAATGTGATTCTCCCCTAGGATGTCCATGCTTCAGATCTCTGTCCTCCCTGCCCCACATTACCCTCTTGCTCCTCATTTACTGCGTGGAGGTGTAAATGCACTTTAACATAACCTTCTGTTACTGACTGACACAATTCTGTCTAACTATGACCTAGATCTTGAACTCCATGGGCCTGGGGTCCTGCTCCCTCTTCCCCATA